>JASDQU010393042.1:0-10927 GCA_032191745.1 Picea mariana | reverse complement strand
TTGTGGAATCACAAGACCTTAACATTGAAATCCTTGGGTTCCTGTCCCTGGCTTATTTTTCTGCTCACAATGATTTGTGGAAGGTTCAACATCATTGTACATATCATAGAGGAATGAATAATTAGGCTTTGAGGCAATGTTCAGTAGCAACACCATGTCCATGAAACAATGAAAAGATAGAATGAAAAGAATGGTAATGCTCTTTGTCATGTGAGACACAATGAAACATGTCACAAGACTTTCAAAGTTGCATATATCATGTCACAATATTTTGGAAGTTGAATCATTAAGAGAAGCCGAAATTATCATTAAGTGTACAAAAAAATTACATTCACAGATAGATACAAGCCGTAGAAATAGCCTTGTGTATATTATCAACTATATAATGTACATCTAACTGTCTTATAAAATTACTACATGACATCATGAATTTCTTTTAGTCTTCTTTTTTTCTTTCTAGTTCTTAAGCAAATCATCCATGTCCATGTCTTCATTTACTGGGTTCTCTTTAGCAGATGATGTTGTTTTAGTCCTTTCACACCGAGTACGTCTGGTCTCATACCCACAACGTGGATGCTGTTGTGAGGGGCCATCACCTAAAAAAATAAAAAATATTAAATTTGTATGGCCAATTTTTAAATATCATTGAAGTAGTTCATTAATATTAAAAAAATACTCTGCAATGTAATTATTTACCTGCTCCTCTAGTCGACACCCTTGGAATGGATGCCGGCATGTTCACCTAATCTTTAGGTCGAGGATGATCATCTATGACATTCTCTGCCATTGAAACGTCAAAATTTATAAGTACAAAATTATTAAGTATATGATTAATATATAGACATTTTACCATCATGGGCCTCGGTCACAGGAACATCTTCAGGCTGCACCTCACTGGGATGGGGCTGTTGGGGAGCACCATGATCTTCTGGCTACATTTCACTATCAACACTCGGTTGTTTATTACTAATTGTTTCGTTGATAATGTTGTTCCCCTGATTAAAACAAAGTAAGACATTAAATTATGGACGATATCAAACATTTACGTATTTTATAAGTAACGAAAGGTTAATGTGGACTAATTTTTATTTACCGTATCCCGTAAATTGGATCTTGGGGTCTACCCCATGATTTTTCTACGATCAACCACGACTTTATAACCGTACTTGTAACCAAATTGGAGGTCTTCCTCTGTGGTTTCAATTCCGAAGTTGTCACCCTGCATTGCATAAGGGTATGATTTTTTAATGTTTTTGGCTGCAATTACCTTAAAGTTGTAAGGTGACACAAATAATATTCTTAAGATGTTTGGGTACTTATGATTCATGACTGTAACCTTGAGTAGCCACCCTGGGCTATCTTGTGTTGGCCATGTTTGGAAATCCTTGCTTTGGTTTCCTTCGAAGTGTCAAGCAACCTATCATCAAAATTTTCAAGTATGTTATATATAACCACACTTTTATTTAGATCTAAAGAAAAATAAAGCTAGTATTGAATTCAAAAAAATGTAATTTACCTTGGTGTTAGCATTGGAAGTCGCTCCTAGATTGCTTGCAGGAGCAGAGCCCGACACCCATCAGTTTAATGTCACAATTTGTTAAATGGGCGATCAAATGGGTAGAGACTCGAGGTTATATCACTCTAAATCGGGGACTGGATTTGGTACGTAAAGAACATAGGAGGTCTGGAATCCTAACTTCAGCCAGTGGGTTGATTAAAAGATGAGCAAGTGGAAGACTTAGTAAGGAAGGTGAACAAACAACTCTGGGCAACAGGCTTACAGCTGTTTGTAGGGGAAAAACTCTAAACGCAGGATCCTCCTGGTTCAGGGCTTCAAGAAACTGAAAGGGGACTTGACTGGATCCTCCAATTCCAAGTCACTCAGTGCTGGGGAAATCACAAGAACTGATTAGAGACAGTGCAACTATTACAGTGATCCATTACAACATCATCCTATAATGGCTACAGCTCGACTGGATCCTCCAATTCCGAGTTGCTCTAACACAGTGTAAACAAAAGCATGAAAGAAACTGGCATTCATAAGGCAAGATGTCTCAGAAGTTCATACATAATCAGATTAACAGTGCTTCATTAAAGTTTTTACAACCGGGAGCTCTGCTCAACCATCGATCCCTACAAAAATGGTAGAAATGCCTTCATATACTTGGAACTGACTCGGGCGCTGAAGGCGCGATCATATCATGAATTCAGTGCTTGACATTGAGGAGCTTCTTTGTTAGGCTACGCATGCAGACGTTGGGCAGAATTCCCATGTAGTCATATGTCAGACGCGATCTTCGTCAGGAGGGACTGACAGTCTGTCTCTGTTCACGCTCCTTTCTATCCTTCTATTTAAGGAAGGAGATGATGTATCACCCACCTTCCTCATTTGCATTAACTGATTCATTGGGACTTGAGAGGCTCTGGTCAAATATTCTTTTGGGAGATGTGGTAGCCTATCTTTGGCTGTCTGCTGCTTTGCTGGATTTCTGCAGGGGGACTCGGCTGGCCATTGAGGATGGAGCCGATAGGGCTGAGGCGATGGGCATGACAGACAGAATACCGAGTATGCGTGGGATCTTTAGGAGCTAAAGGCTAAAATGCGATGTGGCACAAGAAGATGATGTGGGGACAGCAGAGGATATTCAGTGGTTGAATAAGGTGGGAGAAATAAACCGATGTGGAGGTGGCTAGGCTTGCAATGACCAGGCACCAAATTTGTGGGCCCGATTCTAGGTGCTATCGAAAATTCAGGGTTCAGAGTTTCAGAGTGCAAGAAATAAGAAGTGTTAGCTTTCTGAAATTCGATACCCGATATGCGATGAGATCCACCCTTTATGAGCTAGCCCCTACCAGCTGGAACATGATCCATATGACCTGCCTTTGTGTGACCATAGCCAAAACTTCCATCGGAGATTCGGCGTTCACGATGACATGATGCTTGCGCCCACGGGACTCGCGATTTTCCGATTGTCGATGACTCATGACCGTTGACCTGTCAATGGTCCGCTCCCCGTTGCGAAATCCTGCCACCTGTCCTCCACTATGGTCCTTAACTCCGTCGGGAAATCGCGTATAGGGATATCGCGATTCCCGCTGTCATGTACACGGGACTTTCAGTTCCCCGATCCCCGATTCTGCGGGATATCTTGACACGTGTCCCTGCTGAAGGACGGTCCTGATCCGGTCAGGAAATCGCAAATCACAATTCCCGCATACAAGAGTTCCTTATCTTTGAAAACTTCTGATTCTTTCCCTTTTCACACTAAGGGTTATCCCCAGCGCAACTCCTTGAGATCTAGCGACTGACGGGATTTCACCGATCTCCTCTGCAAGATTCTGACCGTCGATTTCCTCTGCGGATGGTTTGCGATTGCTGAAGACAAAACTTTGCCCACTCGCTTTCTTGACTTGCTGCTACAAGATGGGATTATCTCGCGATATGCTCAAGTGCTTCTTGTGCAAACTGTAGACCTGGGTGCGCCTAATCCCGAGTCAAGTAATATCGCTAACATTAGGATCCATGGGGGATAGAGTCATCCCTGCGATGTTCTAAGAACTCATTCTGCAGCTTCAGTGCCTTGCTGTTGGGCTATGGAGTCATTTATTAAGCCGAAACATACAAAAAGGAAATATAATCGAAGAAGTAAAAGACAATATTTACAAGCAGAGGAGCCGAAGCTCAAGTAAAACATTTTTTTAGAAAATGCCCATTTACTGGGCTGTTGAAAACCTTTTCACCCTCCAGATCCTGCAACCCATAGGTGTTGTTGGAGAAAACCTTAGAGATTTTAAAAGGGTCGATCCAGAGGGCGTCGAAGTTGCTGTTCTTGCCTCTATCCTGTCTGGGTGCATCCCATTTAAGTACCAAGTCCCCGACCTCAAACTCTTTTTTCTTGATCCTTTTGTCAAAAGCTTGCTTGATCTTCTGCTGATGATTGTAGGCCCTGTTCATGACCTGTTCCCTGGTTTGCTGCACTTCCACCATCTGATGAATCCTTCTGACCATATGGTCAGGCTCTTCTTCAAGGTCCTAAAGGAATTTTTCCACAGGTAAGGCGAGCTAGGTAGGGAAAACGACCTATGTTCCATAAACAAGTTGGAAGGGTGAAATGCCTAGGGACTTCTTTGTTGTCACTCGGTCAGCCCATAGAGAAAATTTGAGTTTGGTATCCCAGGCCCTTTTATTGTCTTCCAATAAATTTTTAATGAGCTTGATCAAACCTTTATTGGAAGATTCCGCCAGTCCATTTCCCTGAGGATAATAGGGGGTAGAGTGAATCAGTGAAATCTCAAACTGTTCACAAAACCTGACCAGAGGCTCAGACCTGAAGGGGGTGGAATTATCAGTGACAATTATGCTAGGGAAACCAAACCTAGCCATAATATCCTCGAGGAGGCTGATAATTGCTTTGTGAGAAGTGCTTCGGGTGGGAACAACCTCTATCCACTTGGTGAATTAATCTGTCGCAGTGAGGATCCATCTGTGCTGGCCACTTGAGGGAGGATGAATTTCTCCAATGAAGTCCAATCCCCACTGCTGAAAAGGTTTTGAAACTACTATAGGCTTTAATGGCAGAGGTTTGAGCTTCTGCTTTCCTGAGAACCTCTGGCATTTGATGCAAGCTCTAATTTCTCTGCAGACGTCAGGGAATAAAGTGGGCCAATAGTACCCAACCCGGAGGATCTTGTGAGCTGTGGTCTTCCAGAAATGATGACCTCCGCAGAGACCGCTATGGAAATCAAACATAACCTTCTGGGCCTCTTGCATATCCAGGCATCTTAATAATAATCCTAGGGGGTCTTTCCAAGACAGGGTTCGGTCAATGAGGCAATATTTGACCGCCTTGAGCTTTAGATCTCTCGCCTTTCTTTTTCCCAATCCATTAGGAGGCTTTAATTCTTACAGAAAATACAAGATATCCTTGTACCAGTCACAAGATGCTAATTGTAAGGCACCCCGAAAGTGCTTGTTGGATGATGCAGCTTGTTCATTGACGAAGTTAATCCCCAAGGCTTTGCAGTTGGATTCGGCTAGCAATTTGGCTAAACCCTGTCCCTTTATCAACTTGGTGAGCTTAATTTCTAGATCAAATTCTAGAATTTTGGCAATCCACTTACCTCTTTTCCCATCCATGTCGGGCTGTATAATAATGTCCTTCACAGAGGCCGAAGGAACATACACAATGATCTTGGAGTGCAGGACATAGACTCTGAAAGATTTGAGAGCTTTCACCAATGCATAGGCCTGCTTTTCCATGATCTCGTACAGGAGTTATGCATCTCTTAATGCCCTGCTGTAGAAGGCAATAGGTTGCTCTTGCCCTTGATCATTTTTCTGCAACAAAACTGTCGCTACTGTATCACATGAAGGAAAAGAAAATATCATGAAATCTTTGGAATAATTGGGGCTGATTAGCACAGGTGCCTTAGTCAACGCCTTCTTTATTTGGACAAAAGATTCCCTGGGTTTAGCGTTCCATTTTACTTCATTTCCCTTCCTGAGCATGGTTGTGATGTGTTTCACCAGCTCGGAAAAATTTGAGACGAATCTCCTCAGAAAATTTATCTTCCCCAAAAACGCCTGAACCTCTTTTTTAGATCTGGGGAGTGACAGGGTCTGAATTGCTTCCACCCTACTAGGGTCAATAATTACTCCCTCTACTGATACTATATGGCCTAGCAGCTTCCCCTCTTTCATAGCAAACAAGGATTTCTTGGGGTTTAAGGATAAGCCATACCTTCGACACTTCATGAAGACCTTTCTCAAGTGATAGCAGTGTTGTTTGTCTGTCCTGGAGAAGACTGTGATATCATCCAGATAGATTACTACAAATTGATCCTTCTCCCCTATGAACGCTATATCCATAGCTCATTGAAACGTTGCTCCAGCATTCATCAATCCGAAAGGCATTTTGGCATACATGAATGTACCCCAAGGAGTGGTGAAAGCCGTCTTTTCCCTATCCCCAGGTGTGATTGATATCTAATTGTAACCAGAGAAACCATCAATCATGGATATCCTAGATGCACCAGTGACCTTCAGCAATATGTGTTCCATGTTGGGCAGGGGATAATTGTCTTTCTTTGAGCTTCTATTCAAGTTCCTGAAATCAACACAGAGTCTGATTTCCCCACTTTTCTTTCTTACTGGAACCAAATTTGCCACCCACTCGGAATACCTCAATGGGACAATGATCCGGGCATCTAACAATTTCTTCACTTCTTTCTCCATGACAGGTAGCAACATGGGATTTATCTGCCCCCGCTTCTACCTGAATGGTTTAGCCTCTTCTTTCAGTGGGATCTTGTTCTCAATGACAAATGTATCATACGTCTTAAGGTCTTTATATGTCCATGCAAACACATCAACAAACTCTCTCAGCAACTCGGTATACTCAATCCTCTACTCCTTGGTCAAACTCATTGACAGCTTGACAAACTTAGGCTCTTCTGGTGTGCCAATGTTGCACTCGGTTGTGTCAGCATCATCACCCGAAACTCTTCCCTTTATTTCCACGTCATTCCCATTGAACAATCTTTCCAATGGGACTATTCCCCTCGGGATGTGATTGCCAGGCAGTTGAATAATGTCGTGATTTGCTATTTTACTCAGCAACTCACCCCCATCAAACTCTTCCTCAGAGACAGAATCTTGGTCGATATGCATCTCTGAAAATTCTTCGATAGTCTCCAAGAATTTCTTTAGCTCGAGATCGTCCTCAAACACCTTCCAATGCTTGACATTGTCAGGTATGGAGGGCCTGTATTTTACTTCTACATCATACCTCAGTTTGGGCGGCAAGGGTACCTTGAAAATGCTTGTTGATGAAGCCAAAGAATTTGCCACTGTGTTTTCTTCTTTTGGGATAAAATAAATGTTGAACGCTGAGAAGAAACTGTCAACTAGGTCCCATACCTCATTTTGATAACCCCTGAGTCGAGGATGCTTGGCCTGATAAGCGCTTCTGACCTGCTGGACTACCAACTCGACATCTCCGAACACTGCTATCTCCTGGATTCCCATTCCCCTTGCGGCTCTTAATCCTAGTATAAGAGATTCATACTCTGCCACATTGTTGGTAGCTTCGAATTCTAATTTATATGACAGGGATGTGGTCTCTTGAACCGGTGACACAAAAAACACTCCGGCTCCGGCGCCTTCTCGGGAACAGGCTCCATCAAAATACATTTTCCAGATTGGGGTGATGGAGGGAGGAACTTCAGAGGAAACAGTGGGCGAATTTATGAGTTTCAGAGGAGGCTCGGGGGCATGGGTGAGTTGCAGTAAACTGGAGCCTAAATCAGTGTCCAAGGCAAAGATGGGGTGATTGGTAGGGTTGGCTTCATCACTGATTATGTAGGCCAGTTGGGCTTCCCTGTATAGTCTTCTATGATCCCCTCCGAACACTGGGATGGTAGCATACGTGAGGTCCATCTGTAATGTTCCTCCAAGTCTTTTAATCCAAGAACTTGACAACAGCATGCCAAACTTGGGAGGGACATCAACTACCACAATGTCCATGACCATTCTCTTCATGGGCAGTTGAAACAGAGAAACCACCAGGTCCTTGATGACCCCCAGACATTGTACCCTCCTTGAATCAAAAGAGTATAAATCATGGTAGGCCCTGGTCACTTCTAATCCCAACTCTTCCATCACTATTTTGGGCATAAGGTTATGGGAAGCCCCTGAGTCCATGAGGCAGTTATGCAGTACTTTATCATGTATATTCAGGGATGTGTAGAAGGGGGGGGATGAATCATCTCTCTCTTCTACCATGGGCCCTAAGACAACTGCAGGCTTCTCATCTTGAAGGTTTATTGAGTTAGAGGGAGGCTGGGGGGATTCAGATTGTAGCAACTTGGATAGGGACCTTTTGAAATCCTCATTTTTAACCAGCTCAGAGAGAGGTACAGGGATCCTAATATTCTGAATCTCATGCTCAAAATTGAAGGAGAGGGTAGGTTTAGGAGCTTCTCTCGCCTCAGTGACAGGCTCTTTGGCTGCCGACGAAGCACTCTGAGTCTTCTTTTCTTTAGCTGTGGCTGTTGTCGTTTTAGTAGGCTTATCTGTTATGAGGGGTGGATCTGAGCTGTCTAAGTCTCCTTCTTTCCTTCTCGACCTGAGATTATATCTATCAGAAGTGTGACCAGATCCTTCTCCCTTCCTTCATCAAAGATTTTTCGTACGCAGACTGAGTCAAGTGGGGAAAAGGAGGGGTTTCTTCAATACAGTGAATTTCCGGGCCAAACTCATCTATCTCATCTCTTTCCTTATGATCAAGTAGGTTGTTTTGGAAAGGGGTTTGGACCCTTTGATCTTCTCTGTCTTTTCCCCTTTGTTCTCTCGGGAAAACCTGAGGCACATTGTTAGCAGGTCGTCTGAAACCTCTACTATCAATGTTCTGGGGATTTCTGTACATGGGCTTTCCCTCTAATTCCAACCTTTCTATCTTGGCAGCAAGCGATTTCAGTGTTCTATCTGTTTCATCTGTTTGATGGGGCGGGGGAGAGAGACTGGATGAGGAAGCTTCAGGCCTGCTCTTGGGCGTATTTCTATCACCGACGTTTCTGAGTCGGTTGACAGCCAATAAGTTGGACTCTACTTCCACAACTCCGTCTTGCATGTGTGCCAGCGTGGCAGCTCTTCTCTCCCTTATAGTAGGCAGAAATCATGATCAAAGGAACTGGAGTAAGTGATCTTTGCAGAGGTTTCGGAGGGTTTTATCTCAGCAGGAATTTTGTTGTACATTTTATTAAATCTCTTGGAGAATTCAGAAACATATTCTCCTTCTTTTCTCTTCAACGACCCGAACTCTGTCATGTAATACATGAAGTCTTTTTTATCTCCCCACTACCTCAAAAAAATATTATCCAAAGCTTTGATCCCATCAATAGATCCAGGAGGCAGGGCCCTGAACCAATTTATAGCCTCTCCTTGGAGACTATGGACAAAAATTCTCATCCATACATTAGTGTGCATGATAACATTATCATCTGCGAAAGTATAAAAGGCTGCTAGGTGCTCTTCAACAGTTATATCCCCCTCGCCTGTAAACTTGGGAAGCTTCTTAAGGTACCCTTCTGCTGGAAGGTTATTGAGAGGTTGTGGTAGCACGAGGGGAGCGTATCTAGCAGCTATGATGACCTCTATTTCAGTCATAGGGAGATTTGCTCCGGCCATAGGAATATTAGGTGGAGGAGAACTCGGAGGAGAAGGAGTATGCGAAGGGGATACAGGGAATGAATCTCGGAGTGGGGTGGGAAACAAAAGGTGATCCAAGGAGGAGGGAGTGACCAGGAGGGGAAAACTCAGCAGGAACACTTCCAAAATTCAAGAAACGGGAAACTTGTGAAGGAGGTCTATCGAGAAACTGAGGGAGAGAGAACAGAGTTCTTACAGAAGGAGATGGCGGATTACTTGTTTCGGCGGTGGAAGCTTCTCCTTCAGGGGCCTTTCCTTTTCTAAGAACCACATCCGGATTGGTTTCAAGTGTAGCTAGGGGTAGTTGTGGATGAGACCGCGTGTGTCTGCCTCTGAAAGCCACAATTGATAGAGCAAGTTCTTCCCAGCGGAGTCGTCACAATGGAGTCGCCAGGTGCACAACAACAATCTTGATAATTCTGATTTCTGATCCACCTTCAAAATCAGTTGATCGTTGTCGTTCTGCCCAGGGAAAATCTTCAACTTCATCCCCGGCAACGGCGCCAGAAATGTTCGCGTCGGAAGTCGCTCCTGGATTGCTTGCAGGAGCAAAGCCCGACACCCATCAGTTTAATGTCACGATTTGTTAAATGGGTGATCAAATGGGTAGAGACTTGAGGTGATATCACTCTAACTCGGGGACTGGATCTGGTACGTAAAGAACAAAGGAGGTCTGGTCAACCAGTGGGTTGATTAAAAGATGAGCAGGTGGAAGACTTAGTAAGGAAGGTGAACAAACAGCTCTGGGCAACAGGCTTACAGCTATTTGTAGGGGAAAAACTCTGAACACAGGATCCTCCTGGTTCAGGGCTTCAAGAAACTGAAAGGGGACTTGACTGGATCCTCCAATTCCAAGTCACTCAGTGTTGGGGAAATCACAAGAACTGATTAGAGACAGTGCAACTATTACAGTGATCCATTACAACATCATCTTATAATGGCTACAGCTCGACTGGATCCTCCAATTCCGAGTTGCTCTAACACAATGTAAACAAAAGCATGAAAGAAACTGGCATTCATAAGGCAAGATGTCTCAAAAGTTCATACATAATCAGATTAACAGTGCTTCATTAAAGTTTTTACAACCGGGAGCTCTGCTCAACCATCGATCTCTACAAAAATGGCAGAAATGCCTTCATATACTTGGAACTGACTCAGGCTCTGAAGGTGCGATCATATCGCGGAGTGTAACANAAACTGGCATTCATAAGGCAAGATGTCTCAAAAGTTCATACATAATCAGATTAACAGTGCTTCATTAAAGTTTTTACAACCGGGAGCTCTGCTCAACCATCGATCTCTACAAAAATGGCAGAAATGCCTTCATATACTTGGAACTGACTCAGGCTCTGAAGGTGCGATCATATCATGAATTCAATGCTTGACATTGAGGAGCTTCTTTGTTAGGCTACGCATGCAGACGTTGGGCAGAATGCCCATGTAGTCATCTGTCAGATGCGATCTTCGTCAGGAGGGACTGACAGTCTGTCTCTTTTCACGCTCCTTTCTATCCTTCTATTTAAGGAAGGAGATGATGTATCACCCACCTTCCTCATTTGCATTAACTGATTCATTGGGACTTGAGAGGCTCTGGTCAAATATTCTTTTGGGAGATGTGGTAGCCTATCTTTGGCTTTCTGTTGCTTTGCTAGATTTCTGCAGGGGGACTCGGCTGGCCATTGAGGACGGAGCCGATAGGGTTGAGGCGATGGGCATGAT
>JASDQU010393040.1:0-10932 GCA_032191745.1 Picea mariana | reverse complement strand
TACAAGCAACCTATGAAAAGGAAATCGAAACAATTAAATTATGAACAACAAATACACAGCATGTAAAATGATAAAAACACATATAATGAAAAATGAAAGAAATGACAATTGCACAACTCAAATACACAAGCTAACTATCTAACTATTCATCCATACCACTGGTGCCCCCCCCAGCAGGTCGTGGCTACTTCTCAACAGTGAAGCACCCGCTAAATCAACACGATTCTAGAATTTAAATTAAAAATGCAGTCTTGCACAAGTTTGTGGAAATGTCTTGAATTACACAACAAAAATGATTCTAGCAATTCTTGACAACTCTTAACAATCCTTAGCAATTTGTCTAACCACCACTGTGGTATTTATAAGAGTTACAATTTGATAGGTCGACCACTGGAAGGGTCGACCTCCTCTAAAAACAACAAATTTCATTAAATACATTCTAACTGCCTGTGGCTTCTAGAAACTAAATGAGCCACTCAACGCTTAGCATAACAGCTTAATCCAGGATGTCGAGATCTCAGTAGTAGGAGGCCACAAGGGTGAACAAAACCCATGTCGCCAATTCTCGTAGCACATGCCACCGATATAACAACCGCCAACTCGCCCACATTTTTAGTGCTGGATGTAGTGTCGGATGCAGTATCAGATGCAGTGCCGGATGGAGTATCGTACTAGCTACCAGATGGAAAAACATCATGCGATTTTTCCCTGTGATACACAAATCATGTATTAGCTTCTTTTAATCATCAAATCAAACTGAATTAAACTCAAAACCATCACAAAACATCAATTACACATACCTAGCATAAGCTATGATGATTTTCTATGAAATCCTTCAAAACTTCTTCAAAATGGTTGTTAATACATATATAATATCAGTAAAAAATGATTTAATCAACATCATTAAACAACCAAATCATGAGCCCAACATTACCCCCACACCTAAGATTTTGCAGGTCCCACTACAAACAAAAATGAATTTCTCAATATGACTAGACTTGCAGAGCAGGGGATGGATTGGCTTTAGAAGCTTCTTTCCCTAAAGACTTAGTCTTGGCCTTCTTGCAGTGTTTCAATTATGCACGGAGGCTACGGTTATCATTGGTCATTTGGCCAACTAATATTTGGAGGGAATTCACCTTTTCTTGTAGGATTGCATTGTCATGGTAGAGATGTCTATCCATGGCCTTCCTCTCTTCCAATTGTTGTAGCAGCTGAACATTTTCCTATTGTAGCTTTTCAATGGTTGGAGTATGATTAGATATCTCAGAGGAGGGCTTGGATACCTTGAAGGATGTAGAGAGTCTATCAGTTTTGGGATCTGTTATAGACATATGTGAGGTAGGAGTAATAGGGGGTTTATGAGGATAAATAGGTTCAGATTTTGTCTCTCTATGAGGCTCCAATTCTTCTGCAGACACTTCCCTAAGTCTTTTATGAGGGCTTTCGAGATCGAAGGATAATTGGATAGGGTCTGAAGTGGTTGGGGTTTTTTCATAAGGTTTTCCTCTTGTAATTCGGGCACTCTTTCGAAAAGATCCTCTCTTGAATAAATTAGCTCATCTCCTATTTGTGCAGGGAAGTCTTGTTTAATTACCTCTTGTAACTTTTTGGGTGCAGGATCAACAGATTTTGATGGCATTGGAGAGTTATCAATAAGATTCTTGGTCTTCTTTCTTGATGAGGTTGCAGGGGTATCAACAATTTTCTTGGACTTTTGTTCTGGTAAAGGGATAGCTTGAGAAGGAGGGTTTGGATTCTTTGAAGAATGGGTTTTAGATGGAGTAACAGTCCCTAGATCAAGTGTTTTCTTGTTGGTCTTGATTGTAAGATGAGTGTTTGAAAATTGGTAAATGAACTCATCCCATGTTTTCCCCTGTTTTTCCAACTCGGCTAAAACAAGTAGTTTGATGAGGCCATGGTGGAATAGGCTATTATGGGGATTGGTTACATTATTCCTTACTTGGGAAGACATCTTCTAAATAATTTTTAACAAGTAAAAGGGAAAATTCAATGGCTTATTGAATTGAAAGTGAGCTAATAATCAAAAGTGGTAGGATTTAAAAACATAATATCTACCTTCACAAGTGATCATTCTGGTGATGACTATCAGAGGGTTGATTAGCTCATCCTTAATCCACTCCTTGGAAACTCATGTTTGAAGACCATGTTGTAGATCTCTCTTGGCAACTGGTGGTGTTTAAACCAATGATCTCCAACTCTTCAATAGATGTTGAGGTAATTGGAGAGTTATCAATAGGATTCTTAGTCTTCTTGCCCGATGAGGCTATAGGGGTATCAACAAGTTTCTTGGACTTTTGTTCTGGTTAAGGGATAGCTTGAGCAGGAGAGTTTGGAATCTTTGGAGAATGGGTTTTGGATGGAGTAACAATCCCTAGATCAAGTGTTTTCTTGTTGGTCTTTATTGTAATATGAGGGTTTGAAAATTGGTAAATCAACTCATCCCATGCTTTCCCCTGTTTTTCCAACTCAGCTAAAACAAGTAGTTTGATGAGGCCATGGTGGAATAGACCATTATGGGGATTGGTTACATTCTTCTATACTTGGGAAGACATCTTCTCAAGACTTTTTAAGAAGTAAAAGGGAAAATTCAATGGCTTATTGAATTGAAAGTGAGTTAATAATTGAAAGTGGCAGGCTTTAAAAACAAAATATCTACATTCACAAGTGATCATTCTAGTGATGAATATAAGAGGGTTTATTAGTTCATCCTTAATCCACTCCTTGTATTACCCCTTATCTCCAGAGATATTCTGAAACTCAGGTTTGAAGACCCTGTTGTAGCTCGCTCGTGGCAACTAGTGGTGTTTAAACCAACAGTCTCCAACTCTTGGAAGCTTTGTGGATGAGGCAATTAATTCCTCCAAGATCACAAAGGTGAGAGACCCCACACGCGCCATACTTCCATTGAATACGAGGGAGAATTGCATAGAAATTTCATCACGGTGGCCCTGCAAATGAGCCAAGAATGCCCCCCACCCTATGCAAAGGAACACTTCCCTGCACTGTGCGAATTCGGGGATGGAAAAGAGGTTAGCATAGGAGGATGGATAATACCATTTGGGCATGGTGACAGTGTGTCTAAAGGACAGAGTATGGGCACAATCAGGCAGAGGATGAGCGTGATTAAGTAGAGAGAAAATGCAATTGAGTAGAGGATGAGAATAATTCATAAATGGGATAACAATTTGAGCGATCCCTCCATTTTTGAATGCGCCCAAGATGGAAGCAATTTCATTCATTGATGAATTCCTCACACACGAGTTTCCATGTGTCAGCATGAGTGCGGCGATTTCGAATTCAAAGAGCATATTTTGGGAGGCAAATATAATGATGAGGGAGTTAGATCAATGTCCAAGTCTTTGACTTGGACATTTAATCATAAAAATGCTTAAGAATTGTATCATTTAATCTCAATTGCCATTAACTAACACAAATAACTGCAAATGATTCTTGGTTACCTGAAATCGTGGATATTTATTGTGTGTATACATCTCGTCTGATCCTTCATATGGCGCGTCATCTGGTACCTCATATGGTATTTTAAATGGAACCTCATACAACGCTCCATATGGTACCCCTGTGCGAAATGAAATTTGTTCATCCTATAATGGATTTTTTATCCACAATATCAAGTCTTAAAATGATTTTGATAGTCACAGTGAATAGGAGTAGAGGCAAGATAAGAGTGTTTCATTATTATTTATTTTTTCATCATGCTCACACAATCTGTTCCTCTATCTCGCATATTATAAGGCATGTAATCACAACTCTGTACTGAATAGTCTGTAAAAGAAACAGTTAAGTGGTCTGTCAAAGAAATGTACAACAATTTATAACACACATGGAATTAGCATTTCGAAATAAAATACTGTTGATATAATAGCCTGTATCATGAAGACAATATACATAAAAAAATTTGTCTAAAGATTCCACTTCTTCTTTGTTGGGATTCAACAAGAAGATCCTAGTGAAAATTATGCACCTACACTAGGATGGAGCCTCAGGTTATTTTTAGGTGGAAGTCCATTTTTAGATGATGAGAAAATTATATTTATAGATGATGTCTATTTATAGATGGTGAACGAATTCTATTTATAGATGTATGTCGCCTATTATTATCCCTTAATAATAGTTGGACAATAAACAATTAATCTATTCTCAATGAGCACTTGGAAATAGTTAACTGAAGTGGAAAATCAGTTAGCTATAGGAAATTCGAGTTCAAAGGTTGGTTGGTGGGACATGCAAGTCGAATTAGTTGTAACTGAGTGATTCAAAGTTGTAACGGAGTTATATGTTTAGTTATGTGAGTTGTAAAGTATTTTAACTCATTTAAGTGAGTTAATATCAGTTGTACTAGTTGTAACTGAAATTACACTAGTGAGAGATCAGTGAATTAATTATTAATTAATTCACAATCAATGTTCTTGCATGCAATTGAAGATTTACCACTGTTAACTACATGCATGTCAGATCCAGTGGAGACCCAATTGAGATAACAGGTGAAAGGGACAGTGTGAATATCAGTTGTGACTTTAGTGGGTGCACTCATGTAACCACACACACATTGGATGTGCCCATGAGGAATGTGTAGCCTAGGAAAGAGGAATTCATTCATTGCAGGGTTTTCCATCAGCAAGGATTGCACAAAGGAGGCAGGTTGTCTGGAGGTAGTAAATTGGCACATGAATTTTCTAATTTTTGTATGATAGTGTGAGACAATTGTATATTGTACTGATAACTCTTGGATTAGATTTTTGTATGATATTGTTTCATGATCCATGATATATACATAATATATGATAGTGGGGTTTTTAGCTTTATGCTTTCACGGTAAAAACATCTATGTTATGTGTGATTGATCTTTCTTCTTGATATTGCAATTGGCGATCGTGTTTTAAATTCCTCAAGAATATTTGTAGAAGTGATTATGTATTTAATATTGGTATATAATTGTTAGATCAGAAGAATCCAGGCAATACATAATTTGTATTGAAATTTCTACATTCTTCACATGGCTTATAGATAAGCAGTGTTGTCATTTGTCAACTCATGAAACCATCCCCCACTCCTAAGTTTTGTGACACCTCACAATAAAAAATTATAGGAAACCAATCAATTCTCCCAATAGCTGAAGATTTACAGCTTGTTAAGTGTAGAAATAAATTTCACATATCGGTCGAACGAGACGATTAGAATATGGCCCCACCTATAGGATAAAATATCCTACATATAGATAAGAAGAGGTAGGTGAGAGAGTTCCAAGATAGTCTCAAAGTTAGTTCCCAATGGAAAATTTATGGAGTTCATTAAAATTATCTTAACAATACATACTTCGTGTCAGCTTTGTCTACAAGTAATGTCATACATCAGGACAAGTTTAAATTTCTTATTATTTTTTATCAGATTATCATCCTCGCTAGGTAGAATGCCCTGCTGCCAGCAAGCATGTTCAGTACTCCGACGGGTTTACCTAGTCATACCACAAGCCGGTACCTGCTGCCAGCAGACCTTTTTAGTATCCCAGTGGGTTAGCCTCTTACACCCCCAGAGACTGGCCCTCCATCTTTTAATATTTTAGTATAAGATTTTTTATGTAAGAAGATGAGGGGACAGTTCTGAAAACAACTTTTCTCTTTTTTTCAATTGGGATGGTATTTATGTTAGGAGATGACTTTCCGTTATATATTCCTTAGTGATTGTCCTAATGTAAGGGGTACTTAAACGAACGTAGACTATCTAAAGATATGATATAATCAAGAATTTTTAGTGTGTAGTGGATGGTACCATTGGGAAAGAATAGAAAGGTATCTCTAGGCTCAACTCACTTTTTTTTTTTTATGTTTCCATGGCTAAATGCTAACCTGAACTCCTTGTTACTCTTTAATAAATACACTTTACTCACTTACTCAGGTTTCTTGGGGAAACTGTATGAGTGACCTCTAATCTTGATGGTTACGGTATCACTTCCTTATACAGTGGTGAAGGTTTTAAGAGAAACTTCTTTTTAAGATGCCCTGAAGAAAAAAGAAGATGAAAACCTTTGCAAAAATGTGGCTAATTACAACAAGTCATTATTCGATTGATGCCTAGCAGGAAAAAATGTTCAAATATAGCAATATTTTGAAGAAAAATCCTTCTTTTATATTTCCTTGAAACTGTCTACTCCTGGTGGAATAAATACCTATAGAAATCTCTAGAATTGTCTATCAACAAAATTAAATTATTTACATATGTACAGTCGAAAATTCAGAAAATCATTCAAGAACAAGGGAGGACTTCCACATCTACTAAGGCCAATGCCTTGTCATTTGACATGAACTGTAGAAAATCTTCTTTGGAAATGGTCTTGTGATAAAGTTACTACAAAGGAGACTTGTCCATCGTCAATTTTTTTTATTTTGATAGCCCCATTGTCATACACGGTGACTACCTCATAAGGAACCAACCATCAAGTGTTAAGTTTGCCTTTGAAGGTTTTAAATCAGGAGTCAAACAACAAATCCCAATCACCAGGTTGGAAGTGTTTCTTCTTGATAAACTTGTCATGCCACTTGCTCCTCTGGTTTTGGACTAATATTGTTCGTTGGATAGAATCTTGCCTGATCTCATCCAACTCATTTAATTGTAGGGCTCATTGTTTATGAGCCTCATCTAAGTTTAATCCCAATTCTGCAGCAATATGAAAGGTCTTTACTTGGAATTTTATTGGTAGACGAGCTTGTTTCCCATATACTAGCTCATAAGGGCTATTCCTAGTGTTGTTTCTCAATGTGGTCCGATATGCCCACAAAGCCTCTAGAAGCCTATCAGCCCAATCCTGATGATGTAATTGTACAGTCTTGGTTAAGATAGATTCTAGAACTTTGTTTGTAGACTCTACTTGACCATTAGCTTGTGGGTGGTATGGAGAAGATTTACAGTGTTTAATCCCATATTTCTCTGTTAGTACTATCATCGTCTTGGAAGTGAATTGAGTTCCTTGGTCTGTAACAATTTCATGAGTAACACCGAAGCAGTTAAAGATGTCTTCATAAATGAATTCAACAACATATTTTTCTGTAGCCCTAAATAGGGATTTTTCCTCTACCCACTTGGTGACATAATCTATACAAACCAAAATATAGTTTTTCTTACGTGACATAGGTGAAATTGGTCCTACAAATTCAAGGACCCATTTTTCGAAAGGTTCTATCATAACTTGGGCACGCAATGGCATTTCGTCAGCTGACGTGGGTCTTCCTATCCTTTGACAACTATCACAACTCCTCATATACTTGGCAGCATCCTTGAAAATTCTAGGCTAATAGTAACCTGAATGTAACACCTTATATGTTGTACGTTTGTCAGAAAAATGGCCACCACATGGTCCATCATGAAAACTTCGTAGTATTTTTGGTATCTCATCTTCTCAAACAAATCTACGAATAATCAAATCAGGACCTATACAAAAAATTTCATGGACAACCCACGAGTAATTGGGACTTTGCGTAATAATTCTATGTTTTTCATGAGGTGACAAATGAGACGGTAACTTCCTAGTAGCCAGATAGTTTTCCATATCTGCAAACCATGGGGTATTTACAGAAAGGGAAAAAATGTGCTCATATGGGAAACTATCATCTATGGGAATAGGATCATCCTCATTTTTTATTCGTGAAATAAAATCAGCTACCAAATTCTCCTTTCCAAGTCGGTCAAGAATGGTGATATTAAACTCTTGCAATAGCAGGAGCCACCTAGTCACTCAGCCATTAGTTATGGGTTTATTCATGAGAAATCTAATGGAAGAATGATCTATATGTACAAATACTTCTTAACCTGTGATATAGAGGAGAAACTTATTGATAGCATGAACTACTGCCAAGAATTCCTTTTCAGTAATTATGTAGTTTAACTCAGCAGGGGACAAGTTCTTGCTCACAAAATAAATGGCATAGGAATGTTGGTCTTCTTTCTACCCTAATACCCCTCCTATTGTAGTGTTGAAGGAATTAGTGGATATGTGAAATGGGAGAGCTCAATTGGGCCCCCTAAGAACTGGTGCCATAGTCAGCTTAGCTTTCAGGGTTTCAAAGTTAGTTTGACACTGCTCAGTCCAAAGAAAATCAACATCCTTTATTAAAAATCCAAACATGGGTGCAACAATCTTTGTAAAATTTTCAATAAATTTTCAGTAGTATCTGGCATTTCCAAGAAATATTCTCACCTATTTCTGAGTCTTGGGGGGTGACAGTCTGACGATGACCTCAATCTTTGCAGGATCGATTTTGATCCCTTCAGATGAAATGTTATTTCCTAGAACCACTCCTTTAGTCAATGACATTTTACATTTTTCATTACTTAAAGATAGGTTCATTTCTTGGCATATGATAAGGACTTTTTCTAAATTATCTAAGGCTTCCTAGTAAGTATTGCCATAAACTATGAAGTCATCCATGTATACCTCCAAACAATCATGAATAATATCAACAAATATCCCTAGTACTACTTGTTGAAATGTGGCAGGAGCATTACATAATCCAAATGGTAAGACCCTATAGGCATAGGTGCCCCAAGGACAAGTAAAGGTGGTCTTGTCCTGCTCCTCGGATGCTATGAGAATTTGATTGTACTCATTATATCCATCTAAAAAGGAGAAATATTTCTTTCGAGACAGAGTATCCAAAACTTGGTCAGTGAAAGGAAGAGGAAAGTAATCCTTCATAGTGACTTTGTTGAGCTTCCGGAAATCAACACAAATTCTCCATTTCCCAGTCACTTTCTTTGGAACCACTACAAGTAGGGATACCCACTACAAGCAGGGATCTCCTCTTTTATTATATCTTTGAGTGTTGGGTTCATCTTTCTTTGGGGTTTCCTAACAAGTGTTACTTCCCCCTGGGTTTATATGTGATGGATACATGTGTTAGGGTGTATACCCTTCATGTCAGTGTATTCCCAGGCGAATGCCCCTAGTTGTTCTTTAAGGATACTTACTAATTGTTTTTGTTGGTCTTCATCTAGCCTGAAATTTATATGTAGATATTTCCCTAGGCTAATAATGTATGGCATGGTATAAGATATGGCAGACTCGTCTATCTCAAAGATGAAATATGTCAAATAAAAAATTGATGGGTCCAATTGTTCCTGAAATTCTTCCCCAAACATGTACTCAAATTGGGGAAAAAATTGTGGAAAATCAACACATGTGATAGCAGAAATAAACTGGTTGAACACATTTTATATTGTGTGCTCCTGAAGTGCCTAGGAATGATCACTTGGAAACACAGGTTCTTCCCAGTCCTCATTCTCATATGGACATTCAAGCCACCATATATTCTCCATGATAGGTTGGGTTGGAGGTTATATGGTGAGCTTCTGGATAGAGAGTCCATTCGAGATGGTCATTTCTCCCTCTCTACAGCCAATAAATGCATTGGTTGTGGCTAACCAAGGTCTTCCCAAAATAACGGGATGGCCTTTGGTAGGATATTTTGAGTGGATGAACAGAAAGTCTATTGGGTACTCCCATGAGGCTAAAGTAACTATGATATCATCCAAAATTCCTTTAGGTATAACCCTAGTCTTATTTGCTAATTCCAAAATGGTTGGGGTAGCTCTAAAAGAGGTTTTAACTGTAATTCTTCCAAGGTAGTAATGGTCATAACATTGATGGCTGCCCCTAGGTCTATGAGAGTGTTACCAATGGAAACCTCATTAATGGTTATGGTCACTACGGGGTTTCTTGGGTTTCCGTATTTTTCTACCTTAGGCTGCTCTGATATGTACTAAACAATTTATCCTATCAAATGTATTGTAGGAGGGTCATTGTGCTTCCTTCTTGGATTCTTAATACACAATTATTTGAATACCTTACTGTAGATTGGAATATCCTTAATGGTTTGTAGCAAGGGAATCTTGAAACAAACATTCTTCAATTCATTCAAGATGTCAAATTCTGGTCGGGTGGTAGGTTTCTCGATTACTAATATTTCTGGATAGGGAGAGGCCTTCATACTTTGAGAAGGTTCATTTTGGGGAAGCTTGGGTTCTTGGTCCTTAGTAATAATAAAATTTTTCCACCTAGTGTCATTCATGGGTTGTTTGGGGATTTCCTCTTCTTCTTCTTCCTGGATGACTACTAAAGGTCTCTGCCTGTCCATAATTTTTCTCGATCTTAGTTGAATCTCTTGCAATGGAATAGGATAAATAACATATGTTGGGAAGGCCTACATCTCAACATTATGAAGAGGTTGAGTGGTATTATTATTGGGATTGGGCACTAGCTATGCCGGTAATAATGTCGATCTTGGGGAGCTTGCATTCTGATATTGTTGCAGTTTTTTTTGCAGAATAGGAGGTAAAGGTGGTGGAACAAAACCTGGTAGAAGATGCAGAATGTTCGGTGGATACTGAGGGTAAGGATGGTTGGGAATAGGGACAAGCATATCTTGAGGGTTCCCTTGGTTATGCCCTCCTCTCCATCCTTGAATCCAAGGATGTTGGTACTGTGTAGACCCGTTTTGCCAACTTGGTGAGTTCCACTATTGTGGTTGTTGATAATAGGGTGGAACTTGAGGTTGTAGATCCGGGTATGTGGGTTGGTTCCTAGGCTTTCATGGCCTCCTAGGTGCATAACAAGACTCCCTAGGATCCCCACTCCTATATATGGCTAACAAACCAGGAAATGATGGACATTTTTCAGTTGAGTGGTCCTTTGTGCAAAAGCCACAAACTGAAATGTTATCTAATGGGCATTCCCTCAAGGAATGCTTCCTCCTGCATCTTGGGCAACATATGTTCATTGCTGCATTTTTCTCCTCCTATTTATTTTTAATCTTTAGGGTGTCCAACTAGGAACCTATTATTCTTAAGATATATGTTTTGAAATTCTCTAAAAGGTGTTGGATTACTAAGAGGGGGGAT
>JASDQU010393035.1:0-10932 GCA_032191745.1 Picea mariana | reverse complement strand
CAGAAAGAAGAAGCAAAAATGAGAGAAAATATATTGACATATCATCTTAAGGAATGAACTAACAATCTAAACCAGCTTGACACAGAGTTTGGTCAAGAAGAAAAATGACTTGAAGAAGAAATAATCACATTAAAAATCCATCTTAAAGAAGCGAAAAGAACAGAAGAAGTCATGAAGTCTTAGATAATGAAGAAAGAAGAAGAAGTTGAGAAGCTTGAAGAAGAAGTTGTCACATTGGGAAGTAAAATCGTCAAGCTCAACAAGAACGTTGAAGAGACAGAAAAATCCACATCAGTTATAGAGAATGAAGAGAAGTACTCTAGGTTGCTAGAAAAGAAGAATGAAAAAAATAGAAAGAGTTATGCAGAAGTACTCAAAGGAAGGAATTATGGTCAACCAGAATCTAAGAAAAATATTGAAGATACTTCAAGAAGACCATCTATGTTAAATCCACAAAGAAGCTTCAATCATGATCATGATCAGTCAAGGCAGAAATTTAGAAGGACTACACCACAAAGAAGATCATTCACTCCTAGTTATGTAAATTTCTTTTATCGTTATTGTTTTTATTGTACTAATTTTGGACATAAGGTTGTAGATTGCAGGGATTATAAAAATGTTCAAGCAAGAAATGTTTATGTGGCCCCACGTAGCATTGAATGTTACAAATGTCATAACGATGGACACATAGCTAATGATTGTAGAAGCATGATCGATACTTCCATGAAAGAGAACACTAATATCATATATAAGAAAATGTGGATAAGAAAACACGAAGAAAAGGTGAACGAATACCAGGTCCTAGAGATCGCAAGATTAGAAATAAAACAAGATGAAGAAAATTCTACAAAGAAAAGGAAAGATGTCAGATACATAAAGGTTTAGAAAATAACTGAAAGAAAAGAAGAACAGGTAAATAAGGAACATGTTCAAGAGATTGTACTCTCAGGCATTGTAGTGAAAGATGAATCCACAGACAGAAATAAAGAAGTGAGAGCTCATAGAGATGATGAATCTACCAATGAAGATGATGATGAATACACATCAGAGCAATAATTATTTTGAGCCATCTGACTTAGAGACTCCCATGTAACATGAACATTAGACAGGGGGAGTCTATGTGATTGTTGTGATAGACTAAATAACCATCCTTCAAGAAAATTGCAGAGTTTGAGTAGACAGATCCAAAGGAGCCAGTTAGTAGAAGTACAGTTTGATAGTTGTAGTAGTGAAGAATTCATGATAGTATAGTAATAAATAGGCCAGTATTATGGACAATTGTGCAATAGAGTCCTAGACAATATGGACAAAGATGGATTTGTAAGAACACTTAGTAGGTTTGGACATATATATGATAGTGGACGAGAACATGGATTCATATATTGGTTCAGAGAGTGGTTCATAGAAAAAGGAACATTATGGATGTTAATTACATAGGAAATGGTTCGAACAATGCTAATGGATTCCAAATTGACAAATATTGTTTGGACACATGCAGTGCATACATCAGTTCACATTCAAAACAAAGTAATGCTCAGAAACAACAATGGAAAATCTCCCTATGAGCTATGGAAAGAAAGATCGTCAAATGTGAAGCACTTCATAATATTTGGAATCAAATGCTACATCAAAAGAGAAGATGACAGAATGAGAAAGTTTGACTCTCATGTGGAAAAATGAGTACTTGTTAGTTACTCAAGTACAAGTAAAGCATATAAGTGTTACAATCTGAGATTGAAAAAAATTGTGGAAAGCATCAATGTAACAATTGATGAAATAGGTGGACGAGAATCAAAGGAAGAATAAAATGAATCAATGGAACAACTTTACGAAGAAAAAGAGGAAGATGAAGAAGAAGTAGAAGAGGAAGATGAAGAAGATCATACAGAAGTAGAAGAGAAAGTTCAACAAGTGCCTCCAAAGACACCTAGAAAATGAGTAAAAAAGAATCATCCTTTAGATCAGATTATCAGAAACAAGGATACAGGAGTTGAGACTAGAAGAAAAATCTGTTCACAAGAACAAATGCACCTAGCATTCTTATCTACGATTAAACCAAACAGTTTTGAAGAGGCCAACAAGGATGAATTCTGAAATAAAGCCATGGATGAATAATTGGATCAAATAGAGAAGAATGACACTTGGGAATTGGTTCCAAGACCAAAGAATAAGAATGTGATTGACACAAAGTGGGTTTTCAGAAATAAATTGAATGAAGATGGACATGTTACAAGGAACAAAGATAGATTGGTATGTAAAGAATACACATAGGTTGAAGGAATCGACTTTGAAGAGACATTTGCCCCAGTTTCCAGAATGGAAGCAATCCGATTTCTCTTAGCTTATGCATGCTCCAAAAATATTAAAGTGTATCAGATGGACGTGAAATCGGATTTTCCGAATGGGTAACTTGAAGAAGAAGTCTACATTGAACAACTAGAAGGATTTCAGTTGTCAGAGAACGCAGATTACGTGTGCAAATTGAAGAAGGCCTTGTATGGTCTAAAACATGCTCCTAGAGCATGACACTCTAGATTGGATAAATATCTACAACAGGGAGGGTTTAGAAAAGGAAGTGCTGACAACAACCTCTACATCAAGGTAACTCAAGATAATATTTTATTAATTGAAGTTTATGTTGATATTATTTTTGGAAGTAATGATGACATGTTAAGCCAAAAATTTGCAAATTATATGCATAATGAATTTGAAATGTCATTACTTGGATAACTATCCTTCTTTCTGGGTCTTCATATACGTCAAAAAAACCAAGGAATTATTATTTCTCAAACTACGTATATCAGAGAAATGCTAAACAGGTTCAGAATGGAAGATTGCAAACTAGTTACCACTCATATGCAAACTAGTTGCAAGTTGAGCAAAGATGATGATTCAAAGTCTACAAACTAAAGGCAATACATGTCAATGATTTGTAGCTTATTATATGTGACAAAATCCAGACCAGATGTAATGCAAAAATTTGGACAGGTGGCACGATTCAAGAAGTAACAAATGAATCACATGTATTGGCAGTGAAGATGATTTTCAGATATCTCAAAGGAACATAATATTTTGGATTATGGTATCCGAAAGGAAAGGATCTATCACTTATTGCCTACACAGATGCAGATTGGGTAGGTTTCATTGATGACTAACGAAGCACTAGTGGAACAACATTCTACTTGGCTGAGTGTTTAGTATCTTGGCTAAGCAAGAAACAATCATCAATATCTTTATCTACAACCGAAGCAGAGTATATTGCAGCAACAAGATGTTGTACACATGTTCTATGGATGAAACAAACTCTGACAGATATACATGCTGAGTATGATAAGCCCATTCCAATCCATTGTGATACTGCAAGCACCATCAATATCTCAAAGCACCCGATGATGCACTCCAAGACGAAGCACAATCCAATCAAATATCACTTTCTACGAGAATAGGTTGTAGAGAAGAACATCAGAGTTGAATATGTGGGCACAAAAGAACAAGTGGCAGACATCTTTACAAAACCGCTTCCATGGGAAGCCTTTGAGTATCTTCGCCAGAGACTCAGAGTAATTTCTACTCCAAAATGAATGCTTTTGAATGTTTATCTTATATGTCTTAGATTTATACGAGGAAGCGCCATAAAGAGGATAGTTCAGGTTGGGGGATTAGTTTCAAGAAGATTTCAGTCAGGGGGAGCAGCCCCGGATGGAAATATACCTTTGCCATTGATGACAAAGGGGGAGAGATTTATCAGATGCAAAGGTAAATGCTTGGAGAAAGAGCACATAGGCATGGTTCCTGGGGGAGCGATGGTCACATGGGAGCATGAGTGATAAGACTTCAGTATTGCATCAAAATTTTGTCGTCAATGCCAAAGGGGGATATTGTTGATTGTTTGTGTTGGTTGTCATTGATGTCAACCCTTGAAGAAAGTACGATAACGAATTCTGGTAGAACAAAGGTTTGGGTAATGGACCCAAGTTTTTTTGATGTATAATGGTATGAGTTTTAATATATTTGAAGGTAAGACTATTTTAGATGGATATTACATGTCATTCCATTTCTGGTGGTATGTAGAACACCACATAACTCCTCATGGTTAGAGAGTTATGGCCATGTGAAGTTGGAGAACCCTCATGAGTCATCTAGAAGCCCCAAAAGGTCAAATTAGTCAAAGTGGTTGCAAAAAAGAAATTATTTAAATAAGAATATTCTAGATGGATAGTACATGTCATGCCCTTTCTGGTGGTATGTGGAACGTCACATAACTCCTCATGGTTAGAGAGTTATAGCCATATGAAGTT
Organism: Picea mariana; assembly: GCA_032191745.1. Classification (NCBI taxonomy): domain Eukaryota; kingdom Viridiplantae; phylum Streptophyta; class Pinopsida; order Pinales; family Pinaceae; genus Picea; species Picea mariana. The sequence continues at coordinate 6,634 of JASDQU010393035.1, read as the reverse complement.
GAAGAACCCTCATGAGACTAGAAGCCCCGAAAGGTCAAAGTAGTCAAAGTGGTTTCAAAGAAGAAATTTTATAAAATAATAAAGTGAAGCGATGAGTGTACTATAAGTCAAAGTGGATACAAAATAAATTCTTTAAATAATAAAGTTAATGGATAAATTATTAAGTGGAAAAGTGGTTAGAAGTGGGTTAGCCCTAAAATAAGGAAAATGGTTTAAGATGGTTAGAAGGTAACCCTTGTTTGGACATATTGTCATTCATGTGTTGTCATTGATGTCAATAGTCATAATAAGCAGAGCAACAAGGTTAATATTAGGAAGAAAAGTATACTAAGAATAGACAGAATAAAGGCAGAAGCAATTCGTGATTATTGTTGATCACAATAGGATCAACAATGTTCCTATGATAAAATCTTAGGAGGGTTACAGAATTAAGATAAAATCTCAGAAGAGATGGCGCGATGAAACTCATATCAAATCAAGACTGTTGATGCGCAAACGCCAGTTCAATGGCATGGATGAATTACTGAGAGCGAAAGTAGAATTAAACTACTCGCCAGTTACAATCCCACAATTGGTCTAGATTGTCAGATCTCATAGCTCCAAATATCTACGACTGCGGTTGATCCAATAAACGATGAGATTAAGCCAGATTAAATCATGACTATCAGATGCGTTATCGCCAGATCAACGACAGGGGTGAATTGAAAATATCGAAAGGAGAATTAAATATCATGATTGTTCCAATCCCGCAATTAGTCAGGACCGTCCTATCTTATAGCTTCGAAGATCAACGATTGTGGTTGACTCACCAACAACACACAAATTCCAATTGTGGAGTTTGGGTGATGAGTTAAATCACTCGCAAGTTGTGGTTCCATAATCATCCTTGATCGTGGATCTGCTTCGAGAAATCTTCAAAACCGTTGGATCACTTTTGAGTAGAAGGATAGGATAAGAGAGGTAAAAGGGGTGAGAGTTTGATTATCCGAATACCCGAAGCCCGAAAATCCGAAATGAATAAGGACCATTAGATTTGGAGGACATACAATTACCATTGGATCAAGTTTGTTGGTCAACAGACCACGTTAGAAAGGACACTCAACAGACCACGTCAACACAGATGGTTGGCAGACCACGTCAGTAAGGACACGTGGCAGGCCACGTTAGCAAAGGGCATATGGGAGACCACGTCAGCAAGGATACGAGTTGTTTGATCTGAAAGATCATTTCGGGATCATTCTCGACCATCGATCAGACTATAGTGAAAGATTGAGATTTGAAATCTCTGAAGTCTAGAGACCCGAAGGAGATCTCGACCATCGATCTGATGTTGGGTGTATTCTCGATCGTCGATCTACTACAGTAGAAGGATAGTGTAAGTGGAAACGTTAACCGAAAGCAAGTGGTCTCCACCATTTTATGTCTGACTCAGCAGGTGATCACTCCAGAGGAAAGAAGGGGTTGAGATTTGAAATCTCTGAAGTCCGAAGACCTGGAGTATAAGGTGGCCATCCATCTCGATGCTTGATTAAGTCCTAGCCATCTGATTTAGAAGTGAAAGGATGAGTGTAAGGATCAAAGCTGACCGTTGATCTGGTTCTGTGAAATAAACTGTCCTATCCGATTCGAAGGTTTGAGAAGTTGAAATCCTGAAGTTCCGAAGGGTGAAGTCTCGTCAGTTGTCCATCTCGTCAGAAGATTAAATCATGACCGTTGATTTGATAAAGTGCTCAAGAACTTGTTTGTCTTAACATCTGGTTACCACCACTGGTCATATGGAATAAGAGATATACATGCAAAAGATAATGAGTTGCTAAAGTTGATAAACCTGTGGTTCTACACTTGTGATCACATAGAAATGGCTTGAAGGAAGTGCTTATGCAGAACTCTGATACTACGATAATAGTAGAGATTCAGATCAAATTAAGAGGATGAAATTGATCCATGAATGTGATCAATTTATGAAAAACCTTCACGGGAAAATAAATAAACAGTAATTAAGATTAATTAATCAAAGAGGTGCGATGGTCAAAATAAAGGGACATATTTGTGTCACTCTCACACCGTTTGAATAATATATAATCAAGGAAGAGTGTTGAGAGGAAGAGTGTCTCCGCAGTCTGAATTAGAGAAGCATAGAGATATGAAATAAAATACTTGATACATAAGCTTGTCCAAATTTAGAAAATCAAGGGTGGTTGGGTGGTGTAAGGGCAGGTTGGTGCCTGCAGAGGGAGTTGGTGCTTCCTTGTCAGTTGTAGTTGAATAAACAAGGGGTTGTAGCCTCCTACCAGTTGGTACTGGTGAAATAGGGTGTGGGTGCATCCTGTTCAGTTGGTGCTGATCGAAAAGGAAGAATATCTTCCTTTTATGTAACATGTAAAATAAATTTTGCAGTTAATAGAAAAGAGTTTGTGGTTTTCCCAATTGGGTTCCACGATAAAATACTATGTTAAAATTCTGTTTGCATTAATAAATGAAAAATTTATATAATTATTGTGTCAATGATCCACCGCCCCTCTCAGTGATAGGATCTGCTCCTTCAATTGGTACCAGAGGGGGTTCCTTCAGCACAATCTAACAAACTTGAAGGTAGATCCTGAAGATGGATCAACAAGAGGGAATGTCAAACAACAAAACATCATTGTTCAATGGAGGAGGCTATGCTCTGTTTAAAATAAGAATGAAAAACTTCCTGTTGGCTCTTGGTTTTGATATCTAGAAATCTGTTGTAGATGGTTACACTGCACCAACTACTCCACCCAAAGACGCTGCAGAAAATAAAATTTGTAATGACAACCCAAGAGCAGTTAATGGAATTCTAGTAGGGTTGACTAATTCTATCTGTGTGAAGGTTATGCATTGCAAATTAGCCAAATAAATCTGGGACAAGCTGGAGACTGTATATGAAGGAGATTACAAAGTCAAGGAAGCCAAACTACATACCTATAGAGCTTAGTTTGAAAATTTGAAAATGAAAGAAGAAGAAAATATTGCTGAGTACTTTCATAGGGTAGATGAAGTGATTAACTCAATTAGAGCGGCAAGAGAAGAGATTAAAGATAAACCCATTGTGCAAAAAATACTAAGGTCATTACCTATGAGATATGATGTAAAGATTTCTTCAATTGAAGATAGATCTAATCTAGACACACTCACAGTTGATCAACTCCATGGAATTTTCACAGCATATGAAATGAGAACAGGGAATGATAAATCAACAAAAGACGAAACAATTTTCAAAGCATCTAAGACAAAGATAAATCAAAAGCAAAAACCTCAATTCAGCCATCATGAAGAATTTGATGTGGAAGAAGCCAATTTCATTAGAAAACTTCAGAAAAGATCAGGGAAGTACAAAGGCAAGCTTCCTTTCAAATGTTTTAACTGTGGAAAAGTTGGTCATTTTGCATCCAAATGTCCCTATCCCAAGGAGGACCTTGAAGATGAAGAAAACACAACCAAACAATACAAGAAGAAGGAAAAACCCAACTACAAGAAAAAGTTTTACAAAGGGAAAAATAATTTTTACTCAAAAGAAGAAAACAACAGTTCGTCAGAGTCTAGTGACAACGACGAATCTGATGATGATGAAGTCCTTTTCTTAAGTATTGAAGAATCTAATGAGATAGAAAAAATTAAACATGAGAAAGAGTTAGAACATGAAGCAGAAGTTAATATGGAGGAAGAACTTCTCAATGCCTTGGCTGAATTAAGAAAATACAAAACTAGATATAGTCAATTGAAAAGTTTTGTAGTTGAACAAAAGGAAAAACATGAACAAGAAGAAAAGGAGATGGAAAAACTCATGAGAAACCTAAAAAAGCAAATCCTAGAAGAAAATAAGATTGAAGAAAGTTTGGAAAAGTCTCTTAAAGAAAAACAAATAACATGTGAAAGAATGGAGGCAAAAATAGTTCACCTAAAAAAGGAACTGGATGCAAAAATCATTCAAACAAGATATGAAAATAGCTCTAAAAGATTAGACAAGATTATTACCACGCAAAGGGATTCATGTAATAAAAATGGAATAGGTTATTCTCAAAGGAAAGCCAAGTTAACTCAAAATATTATGCAGATGCTCTCCTTAATACATTCAAGAAGAAAAATAAAGAGAATATAAGTAATGATCAAAACTCCAAAGGATTACTTCGACCCATCAGGAAGGAAGACAAGACAATACCAAAGAAGTTTTATCAAAACAGGTATCCTCTAATTTCAAACACAAAGCTATAAATTGTAGAGCATATAGAAGGAAAAATCTGAAGGTTAAGAACTAAATCCTTAAGGATAACCAAACAATAAATCGAGTTAAAAGCAGAAACTATAACTTCTTTGCACCTCTACAAGAAGGGGACCTAGAATGCTTCAAATGTCATAACTATGGACATAAGGCCATTAATTGTAGATTAATGAAAGTCTCAGAACAACCAAAGTTCATTAGAGAGCAAAAGAAACTTTGGAGAGAAAAAACATCAAAAAATGAATGTCTTATTTCCCTAAAAGGTCAAGCTAAAAAGGATCTCTGGTATGTTGATAGTGGGTGCTCAAAACATATGACAGGTAACAAGAACAAGTTTTTATACTTAAAGAAACAAAAGGGTAAAGTTACATTTGGTGATAATGCTTCAAGTAACATACTTGGGAAAGGCACTGTGAGGTTGGGAAAATACAAAGCCAGAAATGTGCTACTTGTCGAAAAACTGAAGCCTAGTTTATTAAGTGTTAGCCAAACCTGTGATCAGGGGAACTTCTACATCTTTGATTCCCAAAAATGTGAGATTAGGAGAGAAGACACAGGAAAATTAGTTGGTACTGCTCCTAGAACTCCTGAAAATGTATATATACTAGATGCAAAATTGAATGAGGAGTGTCATGTAAATTTAGTAGATGAAATGTAACAACCCTAATTAATTATTTAATTATCATGATTAAATATTTGTTTAATAAATATTAGTTTATTAAATTATTAATTTAGATTTTCTTTTGAAAAATTATTTTATAATATAATTGTATTGGTAGATGGACCAATTTATGGGGAGGGATAAGGTGGTTGAGTGTTTAATGGGGGATAAGGCGGTTGGATAAGGGAGGAGAAGGGATATAAGGAAAGGGAGAGGACTCAGGAAGGAGGATATTTTGGGTTGAGTAATATTTTCATATTAGGAGAAGGTGAGAAAATTGGAGAGGGAAGGAGAAGGGAGGAAGCAGTTTGGGACCGTGTATCTGTTCTGCAATTGTTTTGTGCTTACAAATGACTAGAGAAATCTCACAGGGGGCATGTGTTGCTGGGAATTTTGGGCTCGGGGGCCAGGAAACCGTAATGAATCTTGGAGCTAGGTAGCTAGATAGGATGTTCCTAGCTGGTTGGGAGGTTAATCAGTTTGAGGAGAGCTTCAGTTTGGGTGGAGCTTCAGAACAACATCAGTTTGAGGTAGATATGTTTTATTATTATCATTATTATGCGGCTGTTCATTATTGTTATATTGTTCATTATTATTATGTTAAACATGTTGTTCATTATTATGCTGCTCATTTTTAATTCTGTGGAACATTGTTATTATGCTGAATAGTGAATAAAGAAGAAATTATGATAGAATTTCTATATCTAGATTTATGTTTTATAAGGCTCTGTATGGACAGGCCTTACACATGATATCAGAGCACTAGTTTAAAATTTGGGGCCAAGTGTTGGCCCTTGACCAAGTTTTGGGAGATTCTTGGTCATAGTGACCTATTTTGGGACTTCGACAGCCTGTCGAAGGAGGCGCACAAGACGAAGTGAAGATCACGGGATCTCGACCCACTTTTGGATCCTTTTTGGGTTTTTGGGAATATGTAACGGGAATGGGATGTCGAACCATGGGTTTACCCATGTTTAGGCCTATTTTGTATGTATAAATAGAAGGATAGGCAATGTAAGAAGTAGTTGGAGTCGAAGTTGAATCGACATCTATGTGATGTATGCTAAGTGCAAGTAGGGTTTTGTAAGTGCTTTGTGCATGACTATGAGAGACTTGCAAAGCTAAGTGGAAGTGGTTGTAACAGATAGCGGAAGGCTTAGTGCTGTAATGCAAGGAAGAAGGATCTAGCGAGCTGCGCAGATCTTCTGTCCTATGCAGAGTAAGGGTTTTTGATGGCTTTGTGCTTATAACCGATTGATTGAAGACAATAAAGAAGAAGAGTTTGTGGACGTATCCCCAGGGTGGGGGTGAACCACGTAAACGTTGTGTTGTCTTGCTTTGTGCTTGTCTTAATGTGTTTATGTCTTCTTTTGCTAAGTGCTTTAAGATGATTAGATAGATCTCCTTATGCTTAGTGCTAATGATATGTGAGAATATTAGATCTGATCCATATGAATATGCTTAGTGCTTGATCTTCTAGATCTGACCTATCTATTGATGCTAAGTTACTAAGTACTTTATAACAGTGCGAATGCTGCGAAGCCCTATTTTATCAGTGAAGTGATTAATGATTATATATTAAGGAACTGACGGTGCTAAGTTCTTTATTCAGTAGTACAATCACAGATTTGTGTCCCAGCTAAGGTTGCAGACACCTAAGTCTTGCAACCACCCCTGCCTCTACCTCGAGTGAGACTTCATCTGCTTCGCAAGTGTTGCCGAAAGGGCCG
>JASDQU010393031.1:0-10939 GCA_032191745.1 Picea mariana | reverse complement strand
CCTTCATTTTGCTGGATAATAATAAAGGAAGGACCTGGCAATTTCTCTGGTGGACGTAGCCCACACTGGGTGAACCACGTAAATCTGTGTCTCTCTTGTATTGTGTGTCTTCTGTGTTTTGTTTCTGCATTTGTTTTATTTTATTGCTCCGCGGTCCTGTTTTTCTAACACACCACATTGCTAGATTGTATGAAGAGGCAGTTGACAGATTTTCGGTCACGGACACAGAGGAACTTCGGGTTTAGAACCATTCTATGCTCTTTCTTTTTTGAAAGAGTTCCGAGCTTCATTCCTCGAGTAGTGGTATAAGGACATCAGGCCTCTCTTCCTGCAATTTGTAGATGGGCAGTGTTATTGCCACGACAGGGTGGTGGAAAGACCAATGAGTCCTTTGATGATGATTTATTCACTTGGTTGTCGTGACAGATCCAAGTCATAGAGGATTACCCTTATGCTGAGATTGATTTCTCGATAGATCCTGAGATACCAGTACCTCCTGGTCAGGAGCAAGGAGAGATGGGTAAGTTGACATCATTGTTTTTTTTTTGTGAAACAAATGTAATTTTTATGTTGTTTTTGTTATATATCATTTTTTTTATACCAGAGTATTTGATGGATATGTGTTTTTTGTGTGCAGATGTGGGACCAGTGCGACCTATAGACTAGGTGAGGAATAAGCGTCGTCATCGACCAAGGGATGCACCTGCCATCACAAGGGGACCAGTAGTAGCAGGAGAGCTTCTAGTCGGGGAGGCTGAGAGGGTGTTGAGATGAGTTGAGCGAAACTTTACTTCGCTCACTCGCACGGTCCCTATGGTAGAGATTGAGGATATGCCACCATCTATGCAGCCTCATGTAGTGGGGGAACCATGGACGTGGGTCTAATTGTTTCGGCGTTTGGCAAATGTTGTTGATCAGTACAACAGGGCCCTCAGGCCCTGACCTTAGTTAGACTTTTCATGTGCCAAGAGCAGTACTTGTATATAGTTTTTGAGGGCATAAGCCCCATGACTCGTTATTGGTCATATTTTTTAGGTGCTTGCGTCCACCTATGTACTTTGGTGACTATGATATTATACATGGATTTTTTATGTCTTTTTGTGTCTTATGGATCATTTTTGCCTTTAAAAATGTATTTACATGTTTATGTGTATGTCCTTTCATATGTGTGCAAGATGCCAATCTAAAATTTGATTAGCTAGAGTATCTGTAATTTGGTTTAATCTCCTAGGAACATGAAAATATGTAATATAATCAAAGCTTCGTTCTAAGAGACATACCCTAAGGAATCGTCAGTGTAAAGTCAGATCATGAACATGGTAGACTCTATTTAACTAAGACACAACCAGTTGAGCATCAAGATAGACCCAGAGATGAGAGATACCAAATGAAAAGGCGTCATGAAGCAACTCAATAACTGCACTATACTCAGTGACATTGTTTGTGGTGTCACCTAAGCATATACCTCCGGAAGATAATAACTTGCCTCAAGGTGTAAAAATTACCCAAGCTACAGAGGCAAGCCTCCGAGTGTGCCATCTAGCACCGTCTGCATATCCAATGAACACCTCAGATTCACTTGACATCTACCATAGTGATGAAAGATAACATAAAAAATGACACGTCCATAATACTAAAAGAAACTAGAAAGTAATAGTACAAAGACTATACATATGTTACAAAAAGTTACCCATGGTGACCTGCCTATGAGTAATACTTCTTGAGGTAGAGTCCATTTCTAGTCTCTTCCAAATCATTCCCTTCAAATTCAACCAGACAATAAGTGCCATTTTTTAGAACCTCTTTTATGATGAAAGATCTGAACCGCATGGGTTTGAATTTGCCTGCCCCCAGGGGGTCCTTATCTTGGTCATAAACTAGGACAAGGTCACCTTCAGTGAAAATATGAGGATGAATGGACCTATCATATTGACACTTGACTTTGTGCTTGTGAGCCTCATTGGCCAGGGCCACATCATGATTCTGCTCAAGGTATAATAACCTCTCTTCAAGTGGGGAAGTGTCGGGCAATAATTTTACTGCCAACTTTAGGGACGGGATCTAACATTCGATAGGCAAGACCGCTTCCAACCCATAAACAAGTTGAAAAAGTGAGAAACTGGTTGCAGTCTTAACAGACATTTGGTAAGCCCATAATTCTGAGTATAACATCAAATGTCAATTTGACTTGGCTGAGTTGATCGTTCCCTGTAGGATGGTCTTAAGAGATTTATTCACAGCTTCCACCTGACCATTTGCTTGGGGGTAGTAGGGTGAAAAATGTTCTTGCCATAACCCAAGTGTTGATGTTAACTCGGTCATCATCTGGTTCTGAAAGTGATTTCCATAGTCAGTGACAATCTCCCTCGGGACGTTGAACCTTGCTATTATCTGGTTGAATAAAAAGAGAGTTGCAGTCTCTCCATCATCTTTAAATGTTGGCATAACTTCGACCCACTTTGTGAAGTAGTATATGGCTACAATGATATAACAATGCACCCTTGCTGAAGGAGGGTTGCATGTAGCGTAATCAATCCAACACTTGGTGAAGGGACCAAATGTGATGATAGGAAACATGGGAGTGGGACATGCCCTCATCTTTCGAGAGAAGATCTGGCACGGGTGGCACTTCTTGACCAATTTGATACAATCCTTGATTAGTGTCGGCCAGAAGTAACCTGCTCGTAGAATCTTTTGGGTTGTTTTCAACCTAGAAAAATGACCACCACACGCTCCGGTATGGAAATTGTTAATCACAATAACTGCTTCTTCGTAAGTGAGACATCGACGCAGGATGTAGTCTACACCTCTCCAATACAACGTATCATCGAGTATGAGATAATTCTTATCCTAATGGCATATACATCGACGCTCATCACGAGAAGCAGAGGTGGGGCAATTCAAAGTATGGAGATAGATAAGTATATCTACGTACCAAGGATCTGAAGATGTGATCAAAAACATATCTCCTCTGATAGGTGATTCTTTGGGCACAACATCACCTGACTCAACCGGAAGGTCCGAAATAAGTTCTACGAAGACTAGTGACTTTTTGGATTTCGCTGAAACGAAATCTAAGTCAAACTCTTAGAGGACGACTATCCATCTACTGATGTTTCCACCTATTACCCGTCGTGTCAACATGTACTGGAATGGATTCACGACAGCAATGACGGTGGTCTTGCGAAACAAAACATAATGACGGAACCGTTGAATAGCATGAACTGCTGCCAATGAAAGTTTTTTGATATGAGAATAATTGAGTTTGGTCTTACGAGGCCTTGGTTCAAGTAATAAATCACATATTCTGAGAACAATTCATCCTCCTGAAATAAGACCATGTCAATGGTTGACTCTGCTGCAGCAAAGTATAATAAGAAATCTTTGTTATAGTTAGGTGGTCGAAGCAGAGGGGCAGTCGTGAGGGAATGTTTCAACATGTCGAAAGAGCGTTGGGCGGCATTGTCCCAATGAAAAGGAACGTCTTTCTTCAGTAAGCGCATAAAGCCCTTTGTGATCTCGGCATAGTTTGCGATGAAATGTCTTAAAATATTTGCCTTTCCTTTTAGACTATGAAGTTGAAGGATTGTGCATGGGGGAGGCAACTGAATTATTGCCTCAACCTTGAGAGGATCGACCATGATTCCTATTGTTGATACTATGAAACCTAACAAACATCCTGATGTTACGGAAAAGTTGCACTTGTTTGGATTCAAGCGAATCCGGAAGTAGCAACAACGCTCACAGATAATCAGAGGTGTGTGGGATGATCCATTCTCTTGTGAGATTGAGATGCTAAATCATCTAAATAGGCCTTGACTATATGCTTGAGGTCATGGAAAGAAAAAGATATGGCCCGCTGAAAGGTCGCTCCAACATTTTTGAGACCAAAAGGCATCTTATGATATGCAAACGTACCCCATGGACAAATGAATGTCATTTGGTGCTGGTCTTCGGGTTTGACTTGTATTTGATTATATCCCAAAAAACTGTCCATGAAAGAGAAGGCCTCACAACCCACACATTCAACAATTATCTGGTCGATGAATGGTGTGGGAAAATTATCTTTTGGACAGGCCTTGTTCAAATCACGGAAGTCTGTACATACATGAATCGTGCCTTGTTTTTTATTGACCGGCATAGGATTTGACACCCATTGGGTCAAATGGATAGGATAGATAAAACTGACTTTTAGCAGTTTCTCAACTTCAACCTTAATGGCTGCTGCTTTCCTAGGATTAACTGGACGAAGCTTCTGTGGAACAGGCTTGGCATCTGGATAAGTTGTGATTTCATGTTCGACTATTTTTGGATCGATGCCTGGCATTTCCTTGTAAGACCAGGAAAAAACCTCGTAGAATTCTTTAAAAAGATCTATGTAGATTTGAATCTCTCCGAGGGAGCAGTCAGCTCCGACGAAAAAATTCTCCACGACACCAGGGGTTCTAGAGATATTGATCAGTATGGTTTCAGTGATGGTTTCCATATTATCCTTAGCATAGACCTCGTGTGTAGCTAAGGGATTAATAGGACAAGACCTATCTCCAGTCATAGTCAAGGTGAACTCTCCGACTTCGATTCTTCTTAACTCTGGGAGGAAGTATGATCTGTGATGAAGATCATCCGAGGGTTTGTCCAAACTAGTCATTGCTTCAATTACTGCTTCGTCAGAGGGCAAGACTAAGTCTAATGAATTGGTGTTAGCGAGAGAACCTTGAGCCCAAATAGGCTCTAGAAGTGGATCTAACTGTTGTGCAGGAGTTGGATCTATGCTTGCTGAAGCTTGTTGAACTAAAGAGTACGCTACTTCAACTGCGGACAAGGGCATGGACATGCCCGGGTGCCTTGTCCCCTCCATTGTGGCCGATGGGGAAGGAAGTATCCACGGATCGGTGAAGTAAGTCATGCGAAATGATGAAACTTGGAAAATATCAACCTTATGGTGGTTGGATATGAACTTGACATCGCCTTGAGGGGGCGGGTAATCGAAGGTACCCATCAAAGATGGGCACAAACCAACCCTGACATTGACTACGCCTGGTTGAGGATTATCAATCATTGGGACCGCAGACACCCCCAATGAAGGGTCAGGTCTGGAGAAAGACAAATGATCAATGGTCACAATTCGGTCCTCATGTGGAAACAACAAGACTCAAAAAACTGTAGCAACCACTGCTTGCATGGAATAAGTCCAACTTCTTCCTAACAAGAGATTGTAGTCGAGGGACACATCGACTAATTCTACCTCGACGCACATGGTCTTCCCTCCTAACTGCACGGGGATGAGGGAATGATACCATGTGATCAGAATGAACGACTGTCAAAAGCAGTGAGAAGAGTAGGCGACGGAGACAAAACGCGCTGGCCAATGGCCTTCCAACATTCCAACGACATAATGCATGTCGAGGCACCCTCATCAACCACCGTGTGAAAAATATTTTGAGTAAAAGTTTTCGTGGGGTGAGCCACTACTATCTAAAACACTACGTGGTAAGGCAGACGAGTTTTTAAGTTGGTTGTATCTAGCATGATGGTACCCAGATTACAAGTCTTTGTAGATCCTAAAGTGGTTAACAAAGCTTTCCTCTGGGAAGGGAAACTTTGGAGGACCTCCAAAGCAGACATCGCACAAGGGGTTTGAGACAAATCCTCCACCGCAAAATAGTTCTGGGTGGCCCTTGCATTTGGGTTGTGAGAAGCATTTTTGAATGTGCCTTTTGGGATGCGTGTCATTGTTTCACCCAAAGTCTTCTCAATCTGTAGAGGAAGAGATGAGAGTTCAGCTTCTTTGCCCTTCTCAGAAGTGCTTGGATTACTGTAGTCATGCACTCTAGCTGATATAAAAGCATCACCCTTCATCATATACACATTCACGGATGTGGGATTGTTTGAAGACAGAGAGGGTCCTTGATTGCTCCCTTCGGCACTTGTAGAGGCGTGGGTTAGGTTTTTCCCATGCTGAAATGGATTGGTTAACACAACAGGCTGTTGCTGTGTCACAAAATTTTGGGCCTCTGCAAGCCGAGGACATTGGTGTGTTGGGTGGTCTTCCATGCACAGGTTGCACGCATACCTCGCCTTCCATTTCTCAGTGTTTCGCCCGCCAACATTATTAGTGGGTTTTTTATCCCCCGTACCCTTCTTTCGTTGTTTTTTTTTCCTTCAGGCTATTGGGTGGCTTTTGGATTTGTCGACTGCACTGTGTGTACATCCAACGTTTTAGTAGGGGGAGCAGCCAAAACAGTAGTTTGGCTGGTCGTTGTGTGTTGTATAGACAATTGCTGCAATTGCTTGGTCAATTGCTCATTGGGATTTGTTTGTGCTGAACAAACAATACCATCGGCATGTGGTCCATCTCTCTGTCTGGTTTTATCAAGTATTGAGCGTGGTGCATCTAGAAAGATCTCGTATAATAAACCAGACTGAGAATAGATGAGCTCAAGTTGTTGAGCTATCATGATGGCGTCTTCTTCGGAAAACACTCCTGATGTCATAATGTCTTTGGATAATTGTGGGACCAAAGACATAAGGAACCACTCGAGCAAGAATGCTGGTGGGACTGGCACCTTAATTAAACTCTTCTGACATCTCCATTCTCGGATGTGATCAAAGATATGGTATGCTTTTGTTTGTGCGAAATTGGCCAACAATTCTGTGCCAGCATCGTATCTCACAGGTAATTGGAAATGGTTTAGGAAGGCCATTTCCAATTCACTGAAGGAGGAGTATATTGAGTGGTCGAGCTCAATGTACCATTTCGTGGCACTCCCAATGAGAGTATGTTGAAACAATCACAACTGTATGGAGTCATCTTTCAACGAGTTAGATGATCACGAAAGATGGAAGATAGTCACATGATCACCTGAATCTTCGTTAGGCTTGGCTTTGAAATTTGGTATGTCCGAAGGCAACTTCGTTGGCATAGGGGGCCAACGCGGATTGTGACAGATGGGGTCATTCAACAACCTTGTCAAGTCTTCCAAATGAAAGGTTGCCAGGAAAGGTAGTTTGGGTTGTTGGTGATAACCTGGGAAAAAGGGACCTGGAGTTTGACTGGCACTAGGTTGCCAAGAAAATTTCGATTGCTGGCCTGGATTCTGGTAAAAACCATGGCCATGACCAGCGTATGGATTCTGCGTGTGAGGAGACATCATCGGTTGATTCCAAAAATAGGACATAGATGGATGGGCATGCATTACATTCGGAGGACTTTGGGAAGGGTTTCCCCATGTCGATCCCACGGGGATAGGCATAGTACCTTGTTCGGGGTTCCATTGATTATGGAAATAATTGCCCTAGATTGGAATTCCCGACGAGGGAACAGATCCCTACCAATAATTCCAAGACCCTGACGCAGAATAAGTTCTTGGGGTTGCCCCGTGTGCAGGAATAGTACCCTGCATAGGAATAGGTTGTCTGAAACTAGGGTTGCCCCCAGTTGGGAAAGCAGCTGTCGAGAAGGCATTGTTACCAAATGCACCGAACAAAGAAAACAGTGTCGAACCTACCAGCATATGATGCGAAGGCATTCCTTGACTCCCTGCTCCAAATAAACTATGGTGTGCAGGTGGCCTGACAGATTGTTGATGCGTGACACCGAGCGAAGGGGATGAAGGAGGTATATGACCTGCCCCATAAGGGAAAGCGTTAAAAGGAGCTGAAGAGCCCCCCATGTGGCCTTGCAAAGGAGAGTTAGAGATCCCTGCCCCTATACCTAAAGTCTGTGAAGTGGAGTAGGAAAGTACAGGACTTGTACCTGAGCTAGGCATCCTGTATAAGAACGGAGGGCCTGTCACACTTGGTGTGAAAGGGGTTGTAGCCGTCGCCATAGATGGGATCAGACCACTGTGCGAGGTAGAGGCGGTCGAGACCATGGTGGCTCAGACCGGTGATGGTCGGTTAGGAGGTGGAAACTCTCTTGTGGTGACAACCGTAGTGGGAATTGAAGAATTTCTCGAGGGAGTGACAACATTTGTTTCCATTGCTGCGTGCGACACTGTTTGGCACTCGTAAGGGTGAATCGGTATGATGATGGGTGCTAAAACATTAGTGGTTGGAGTTTCAGGTGGACCAAGAGCTTTCACTCCAAATTCTAAAATGGTCGTTTCTTCTGGATGTTGGTTAGGCATAATTTCTTGTGACCCAGTCGCTTCAAAAGACCCTTGTTGGTCTAGCTTTCGCCTTAGTGGTGGTCGGGGTGGCTCCAGTGTAACCGGTGATAGGCCTAGAAGCCTTCGTGACCGGTGGAGCTTGTGATCCTCCACTGTGTGAGAAGGTCAAAGACACTCTATGGATTTCTATTCATTCAAAAAAAAACCAACACACACTAAATAAGTCCCTACAATATAAAACAAGGAAACACTAAACTAATTGGAAGAACAGTTACAACAACCAACACTAGAGAAACTTACTGGTGCAAGTGAAACTCAAACACGGAAGCAACCTCCGGGTATACTCTACAAAGCGTGGCCTGATGTCTGTCCTAGGTACCATGGTATACACCCGCAGTCACTTGTGTATGTCCCTAAAAAGATAGGCAACTAGGTTGCCAGTGTGCGAACAGTCACCAGGCGGGTATAGTCGAAATTCGGGTAGACCACAATGAGCAGGATATCGAGATCGAAACCTATCAAGGGTATCTAAAGAAAGCGGTTCAGAAGACAAATGAGGACATCGAACTGATTCGAGACCCAAGAAGCTCTGTGACAAATGCAATCAACAGAATCCCAAGACAAGCCCTCTGTATGTGTTCTCCACTACGATTGGTCCAGCTTTGGAGGGGTTATCTCCGCTACCTTTCTACACGTGACCTCATGTTTATCTCCTATGTTAGAGGGGGGTCCCAGATAACTTTCACTATACTAGACTTTGACACTCCCTAACTCAGACTCCAATGTTTGATTTTAATGGCCTTAAAGAGTTTCCACTCCAACCTAATTCAAGGCCCTAACCCTAAACTAGTTGGTTGACCCTATAAACATAAAACATCTAATGAATTTTAGATTTAGTGTTAATTTTTATGGCTTGTCTTAATTCAAAGGTTATGAAAGTGAAACTAGTGATGTTTGAAAGATGAAAGCAAAATAAACAGAAAGCTGGAAACAAAAACCTTTACTTCACTCAACTCTTAAACAACTTTTCAAACTTAAAATTTTTTCTAAGATATTTGAACAACAAACTCAAAGTAGGATTTCAGTGGCATTCACTCGACTACGAGCTACTTATGATCTAAGTAAATTGTCAAGAACTTATGAAAGCAAAGACTTTTCCCTGGTTACTAATGCAAAACAACACTTTTTAACCAAACAAACAAATAAAAGTTTTTTTTTTTTATTTGAATGCTCACAAAGCAAAAAGGAAAAATATCAACAATTCAAAACCAAAAAAACTTCTGGCCTAAGTGTAGATCGCAAAGAGTCACTTTAAAAATCACACACAAGAAAATTAAAATTGGATTCTCACACTTGTCTAAAAACCCTATAAAAGAAATATTTTGAGGAAAACTTCTAAATAAAAAAAGAAAGCTATTGTTGTGATCAAACCTAAGTTACTGACTGCTATGACAGAGACCCAAACCTGAGAGGTATAAATCTTGTCAAAAGAAAGGATGACTGCCTCACCTTCAACAAAAATTCCCTCCACAAGCACACTGCTGATAGTTCCACAGCAAGCATGTGCACGCGAGCTGTGTAAAGTCAGAGAGCATGTACATACGTGCTGGCCTTATATAAGTCACGTGTATATCTGAAACTCTGAGACAAATGAAAATCCAAGCAAGCCAACCCAGGGAGAGACTACTGGTACTGAGAACCAGAATCTCTTGAAGACTCAAACACTTACTTTAATAGAAAAGAAAACAATTCAAGGAAAATTTCATAGAATAAACCAATCCAAGGTGAAACCTAAGCTATAGACTGCAAACAACAAAGACTAGAAAGAGTTCCAGAAAACCCCTGAGAAGGACTAATTCTGACAGGGAAGAGGATGACTGCCTCTTTAAAAGAAATTTTCCGGAATCATACATGTGACTGACACTTCCTCAGCTAGCATGTACACGTGGGTTGTGAGAATGCAGGGCACAGGTACATGCATGTAGACCTTATACAGGCCACGTGTACCTCTACGGGTCTCAAAAAAAAAAATACAGCCAAGCAAAGAAACAGAGATAACTGGTATGGAAGACCAGAATCTTTGTTAGCTCAGACTTTTGCAGAAACTTTAAAAATAGGAAAAGAAACCAGTTCTTAAAAATACCTAAAAAATATTCCCTAGAAACCCTAGATATTTCCCCAGTTTGGTCGCCAATTATGTTCTGAGTGGGAAATCCCTCTATGGACTAGCACTTAGGGTTTAATTATGCATGTAGAAAAGACCTAAATATTTCTACTTTATATCGTCATCCTAGACCAAATCCCCATTATTCTTAAGCAAATACATAGTTAAGAAGATCAAGTGAGCATACCTTATTTCAGGCGTTTGATGTCGATCCTTCCTCATGCTTGATATCTTTTTTACTACAACTCTCCTCCCAAGGCTGACCTGCATTCACACAAGACAAACAACAAATTCCACATGCATTTGATATATAGATTAATGGGTTAGAGATTCAATAAACAAGTATGCAATAAACCATGAAAACCTCATCTAGTGGGACGAGAAAAACACTTCTTTATTATTAGCTTCAACAAATCAACTGACAATGATGAAGCCAACCACTGCTCCATAAACCTGGTCTTGGGCTCCTCTTCAACTGTCCTCCAACTTCTTTTCTCTATCTTTCTCTTTGCACAAGGAAGGCTAGAGGGTTGGGACAAAGGGAATGCGCAATCGGGTATAGTTTCTTTACTATGATTCTCCTCTTCCAAATGGGACCCCTAACCCTTCTTTTATAGGCTAGAAGAAGCTACGTATTTGGTCAAACCCTCGGCCATGCATGGCC
>JASDQU010393023.1:0-11058 GCA_032191745.1 Picea mariana | reverse complement strand
GATCAGATAATGGAGGTGAATACTGCAGCAAGGAGTTTGATGATTACTGTTCATACCATGGAATTCGTAGAGAGAAGACAGTTCCAAGAACACCACAAGAAAATGGTATGTCAGAAAGGATGAATAGGACAATCATGGAGCGTGCAAGAAGTATGAGATTGCATGCTGGTTTTTCCTTACAGTTTTGGGAAAATGATGTAGACACTATTGTTTACTTAATAAACATATGACCTTCAATCTCTTTGGATGGTAGAATTCCAGAGGAGGAATGGACAGGAAAAAAGGTAAACTATTATTTTTTGAAAACTTTCGGTTGTGGACCATTTGTCCATATTGATAAATAAAATAGAACAAAGCTTGAGGAAAAATCTAAGAAGTGTACCTTTATTGGATATGGTGTTAATGATTTTGGTTATCGCTTATGGGATTATGAAAATAACAAAATCATTAGGAGTAGATATGTCATATTCAATGAGAAGGTCGTGTACAGAGATCAATTGCAGGGAAAGAAACATGAAAAAGAAAAACAAGAATACACAATGCTTGATGAGATCACTTAAAAAGAAATTCCAAAGGAACCAGAAAATCAAAATATACAACAATAGGAGCAACAGGTACCATAAACACCTGCAACTGTTGTTAGAAAATCTACCAGGTTAAGTATACCCCTTGAATGATACTCTCCTTCATTGTATTATTTATTGTTGATTGATTCTGGTGAATTAGACTGTTATGAAGAGGCAATGTAGGTAGACACCAAAAGGAAGTGGCAACAAGACATGAAAGAGGAAATGGATTCCTTAGTAAATAACCATACTTGGGACTTGGTTCAGTTGCCTGTAGGAAAAATAGCATTGCAGAATAAATGGGCTTACAAGTTGAAGGAAGAAGATGGAGGAGAAAAGAGGTACAAGGCTAGACTTGTTGTAAAGGGGTTTGCACAAAAAAAAGGTATTGATTTTGATGAAATATTTTCTCCTGTTGTTAAAATGACTTCAATTAGAACTATTTTAAGTCTTTTGGAAGTAGAAGATTTTCATCTTGAACAGTTATATGTAAAAACAACTTTTCTCCATGGGGATTTCGAGGAAAAGATTTATATGCAGCAGCCACAGGTGTATGAGGTCAAAGGGAAGGAGAATTTGGTATGCAGGTTGAAGAAGAGATTATATGGCCTAAAGAAAGATCCAAGGAAGTGGTATCTGAATTTTGTCAGGTTTGTGATGGAACATGGTTATAGTAGATGTCATTATGATTACTGTGTTTATTTTAAAAAGCTAGAAAATGGACGCTTTATTATCTTGCTATTGTATGTAGATGACATGGTTGTTGCAGGGTGTAATATGAAGGATATAAATGTGCTCAAGAAGAAATTATCCAATTCATTTGAAATGAAGGATTTGGGTGCTGCAAAGAAAATCCTTGGTATGAGAATAACAGGAGACAAGAAAAATAACAAACTAGCATTGTCTTAGGGTGAGTAGACAGAGAAGGTGTTGGAGAGGTTTAGAATGCAGAATGCAAAACTAGTTAGTACACCTTTGGCCAACCATTTAAAATTAGATAAGGAAATGTGTCCCAAGACATAGGAGGAGATAGAATACATGTCCAGTGTCCCATATTCATCAGCAGTTGGCAGCTTGATGTATGAAATGGTTTGCACAAGACCAAATATTGCACATGCAGTGGGAGTTGTGAGGAGATATATGAAAATCCAGGTAAATAACATTGGGAGACAGTAAAGTGGATTCTCAGATACTTGAGAGGTATTTCTAATCATGCATTATGTTTTGGAGGTTCATAAATTGTTCTACAAGGATATGTTGATTCAGATATGGCAGGTGTTAAAGATAGTGGGAAGAGTACCACAGGGTATGTGTTTACTGTAGGTGGAACACAAGTAAGTTGGATTTCAAAACTGCAAAAGGTTGTTTCACTTTCAACAATAGAGGTAGAGTATGTTGTTGCTACAGAGGCTAGTAAAGAGATGATTCAGTTACAAAGGTTTATGGAGGAATTGGGAAAGAAGCAGGAGAATAGCAGGTTGTACTGTGACAATGAGAGTGTCATTCATATTGCAAAGAACTCAACCTTCCATTTGAATACTAAGAATATATAGTTGAGGTACCACTTCATACGATCCACCTTGGAAGATGGACATTTCATGTTGGAAAAGATACACACTAGCTAGAATTCTGCAGACATGTTAACAAAGGGAGTAACCAGAGAGAAACTGAGTTCCTTCTCAGTTTCAGTTGGTTTTCAAGAATGAATATGAAGATGAGGAATTTTCCAAGTCCAAGAAGCTTCAGATTCCAGCATATACAGTAGTGGTTGAGTTGTTGAGATTAGTCTCCAAGTGGGAGATTGTTGGTTGTGGAGCCTGATTATCTTCCTCATTCAGAGGTCTTTTACTTTCAGCCATCTTTATAACCCATGAAGTATTTACACCCCATAAGTATGTACACTCTTCCATGTGGGGGAGTGTAGAGGGGGGGTACCCCCTCTACGGGGTCCGGGGGGGATATCCCCCCGGTTGTAGTTGTTGACCCACTAGCCTGAAATGTTATGTTTGTTCTGCTGAACATGCCCAACAACTGTTGTTGTTGAAGCTGTGGTCCCCTTTAGGGGTTATCTACTAAGGAACCCGTCATCATGGTGTTGTAAACAAGGGTTCTAAAGATGTATCTTGATACCAAGATGTCTTTTCTGGTTGGCGTCTGACACTATTGTGCACCAAAATTCATTAGTCCAGATGATCTTGCAGGATTCATGCCCTCACTTCCACGGTAAATTCTTCTTCAGCTAAAAGGCCTACCGGACTGCATCGTGCAACGTTCGAGGAATTTAGATCCTCACCTTCGCACGAAAGATGGAGTTAAGAATGAAAACAAACTTGTTGACCTCTAACTTCTTTGTGTTCAGAGGCGAGGCATACCAAAGTAGCTACATAAGTCTAGTCTCAATCCGACACCACCCTCTAGTAAGGCATTGAACTCATCGAGATGGTGTTCAATGAATTCCTCTAACAAATACTTCTCATGGAATTTCTCCTCGAACCATTCCCAAAAACGACTTCGACAACCATGTTTAGTTGAGGTAGGAGTGTCTTCCACTAGAGAAGAGTGCTTCCCTTTAGCTGAAGACCTCCATGGAGATCTTCTTGTTGGAGGTCGTAAATGCAAAGCGTGACACAAAATGCTTGTTCTCCAACCATGCCTTGGTGGTTGAACCGTCTGTGGAACTCGTGAATGATGGAACCTAATATTCTAGAGTTCCCCGTGAATGTTACTAGTACTGGCTAGGGTGCGTTGTGGATCCTCAAGGGTACAGGGGACCTGGCCTTATATCAATATAGAAAGTTAGTCCAGGCATCTGTCATTTCTCTCAAAGCACCTTGTTATACCAAATGCATCCTGCGTGGTAATCTGTTCAATATCAAGACTTGTGCTTCTCCAGGGGGTTGGACCCCTCTGGTGCAGGTGCTACTGGAGGCATCACGCCTCCTCCCCTGGCACCAGGTCATGAACCTTCATAGAGTCCTCTAACAATGAGTAACTTATGGACAGGTTAAACTTTTAAATAGTGCTAAGTTATTAATTCAAGTGTATAATTCAGTGGAAGGTGTGGCTATCCACAGTCACAGGGTTGAACCTGCCCTGATACCATATGTAACAACCCCTCTGTTATGAAAACAAGTGACAAACAACTGGTATATTTTTTTTTTTATTGTGTTAGGAAAAACACATCACCATTTACAATAACATCGTGGACACTCCATCCCAATATCTTTAAGGCACCATAGCATTCTAATAATCAACATAAGTAACTTAAAATTCCAAGGCATAAGATAACTAAATCCTAAATCAAACATATAAGGTCACACTAGACGACATAATGAATCAATTTTACTTTATTTCCATGTGTAAAGGAAACATCTTGTTTTCTCCATATACACACTTAAGCCAACCAAAAGTCAACAAATAAACTACAAATATTCCACGATGCATGCATCATCCCATTTCCAAATAACATAATCAATCATCAATCATCGTGCAAGAGTAAACCACCAAATAATTTAGGGGTAGCAAGCTATCCACTCGACAATCTTGAATCAGTCTTAATTGCAAACTCATCAATCAACATGCACTCTTGGATGCATGAAATAACGTGCATTAATTTAAGGGTGCAATAAATATTTACATACAAAAATACCATCTGAACACATGCACATAAGGAATGAGAATCCACATGAGCCAGAGCGCAGTGGTGAAATAACTACAAGGTCGATCAACAATAGGTTAAGGTGCAAGAATAAAAAAATTATAAATCAAGCACACCTCCACATAGTTTAAGAGTCGCAAGTAAAACTACCTTATCAATCATCAAACAACAAATAATCATTTGTACAAGGTTAAATAAACTTGAATCAATCCAACATCAAAGATATTAGGGGCGCACGAAAAACTAGTTATTAAACGCTTAACAAGAACAATTTAAAGGCGTTAGAAAGAAGTTAAATAAACATAAGGGAAACCTTCATAATGAGGGCGGTATTATGAATAAATAACCACTCCTTACATCAAGTTGTCATTGCATGCAAGGGGTTTAATAAATATTTACCTCACACATTCATTAAAGATTTGTGCACGCAACGATTCTAGTTAATTAAACTAGTCATTCAACGATGCTAAGGGCCAAATCGCAAGAGATGCTACCCATTATTCCTTTCTACTAAACAATATAAACATCAACATACATAAAAGTCCAATCATGCACAAGCCACGCTTCCAAAAAATCATACGATACCTTAAGGAGGCCTGCGTAAATATTGCCCTTAAATTTATGATGCAAGGAAAATTAACTACTCCACTAGTCAACATCAAAATTTAATTAAGGCAAAAGAACGACCATAATGTAATTTCATAGCACGAGGAAAACAACTCAACAACTTACATCATCTTTTTTTAAGGTGCGCTACAAGTCAATCTACTACGAAGTTCCACTACTAAGCCTTATGTTAACTTAGATTCAAGGGAGGAACTTAAGTATCTACCATCAATTATTTTTGCAAGAAAATACTAAACTTCAAGAAGCAAGATTGTTCCATTGTCCAAATCAAACATGGTGTGGAAGCCTTATGAAGTCCCCTACCCAAATTAGGTTTAATGTACACATAATTATATAAAACAGTAGTTTTATAAAACCATGATCCTTGACGTGGAGATCTAAAATCTTTTAATCCTAACTCCAATAACAAAAAATAACTCCTTCGCATACAAAAAGGAATCATCCCTTCGATACTTGTCTCCATTTCCCCCGTATTCACTATTTGAGGACATAATAAGAAGATGGTTCAACCACATCCCACTCAAGAAGGTAACTGAAGAGTTCAGGACCGAAAGACCCGCTGAGAAAATCTAGAAGGAAGGAGGGGAGGTATGGATAACGCATAGATGATACACGAGAGAGAGCAGAGTATCTAGTATACCCAGTGCAAAGAGACGCAAAATAAAATGAAATTAAAGGGGGAGGACCCAACCCCACACCCTGCATTCACCCATTTTTCCAGGGAACACTGTAAAGCACTGTCATAGCTGTCAGAGGTTCATGGTATCTCGGCCAGGCAATAAGGGGATCGTTGAAGGATTAATTACCGAATCGTCTGACAGAGGAACCTGAGACTAGTTTTTCTAAAAGGATCGAATGCACCAGGAAAGGATTGCTGAGGGAACGTGCATTGCACCAACGAATGTTAGAGTTCAACGCTAAAATATTGACTAGGAATGTGAGGGAACCTCACATTACCATCGAGGGAGGAACCTGCTGTGCAGGTGCCTCCCNCGTGAGGAATAAGACGAGGAGAGTGACTTCACTCACTGAAAGGTATTACCAAGGAGGTGGGTAACATCAAAGTAACATAGAAATTTTCTTGTTAGGCGAAATAAAGATGGCTGAGCCGAGTAAGATAGTCCCTAGGATCGCAAGGACTATGGAAGCCTCCTCAAAATTATGGAGACCATAAAATCATTGATTTTTAAAGAAAAATGTGAATTTTCATTTCGGTGATCCATTCGCTGATAGTAAGGATGTCTGGGCAGAGTTTGGGAGTCCCCCAAAAATCACGGAGGAAGAGCAATAAAATAAAAAAACGCAGAGAGAAGTGACAGTGATTCGACAACGTTCATGTTTTCCAATCATAGGTCTGGTGTCTATGTGATAACACTCTGTGATTGTCTACTTGCAATAATAAGGTCATAAACTACAAAAACCTTATTAGATTGAAAATACTAAGAGTGCGTTACCTATTCAAAACACAATTTTTTTTATGTTTAAGTTGGTATCCAGAAACCATTATGGGGGTAAGAAACCTTCTCTTAGGGAGGTTTTAATTTCTTAGGAACATACAACCTTTGGTTCTAAGCTATTCAAAGTTTCCAGACTAAACCATTCCATAATATGTCTGATTTATTAATAAATAGAATGATCATCTTGCAATGGTTGCTAAAGACAAAACATTGAACTGGGGCAAGAAAAACAATTGAATTTTCCCAATCCAATGAGAAAAGGTAACTAGTGACAGTAACCTTAGTTGATCTAGCATCAAGTAGTGATGGGTTAAGGAAGGGGATGGTAAAGAGGTTTTTGTTTCTTTAAAAAAAATAAATAGGTGCAAGTCAATTCATTATTACTAGTACCGCAACTACAAGACAGGGCACCCAACCATTGATCATCATTCAGAGACCTTACACAAAGTAGAAGAAACTCAATTATGCCAATCTAATCTAAAGAAAATACAATTTCTCTAAAGACCATGTCCGACAAGGATTGTCACTAGATGGCATAATTCCATCGGAAGGAGTTGCATAATTAAAATTAGATATAAAGTAATTGTTACGACAATACTTCTAGAGAGTAGAATTTTTTTTTTATAACAAAATTCACAACTTAATAAAATTACCATAACCGACGAATGGACTTTTTGATGTTATTTGGCTGTTGACAATCCTCCATGCTCCTGCTTTCTAATCGCTGAGACCTCACTGGTTCTTCCCAGCCAATGCTAGGGGTACTATTCTTCCCCATTAGCCCCCCGAGCCAAAAATGGGCCACACACACAAACCAAAGAAAAGATAGATCCCATATCGCCTCGCAAGGTGAAGTTACCACTCTCTAACCGAACTGGGTATCCCAACTCCCACAAGAAAAATCAGTCTAGAAAACTATTGGCAACATTACGCCTACTACTCGTGGTCCATTCTCCTTCTCCACCATTTCTTTTATACAGTTTTCTTAGTGACCTGTTGCCAAAACCACACCAATTTCTTTTTATTAAATTTATTATTAGGAAAATTATCCCCCATACACTTGTCACCCGATCCCTTAGTTACACCATAAATTTAATTAATTTAATGTTCCTATTTCCCTCACCTACCTAAAAATTCTCCTTGATGTCCCTTTATTCCCTTACATTCCTTTTATTGACTCACGCCTTTATTAAAGCCTAGTTGAGTTCGAATTTAGAAATTTTTCTATATTAGATTCCCTACTATATTCCCCATTCCTTTTGTATTAAAGTTTCGCTTTTTTGGTATAAGTTCTAAATTAGTAGGTTTTGTACTTAGCCAACCATTAATCTTTTAAATAATTTAAATCCTTAAAAAAAAAATCTTTTTAGTTTAATTTTTACCCTCAAATTCTTCATCCCTCCCTTTTTTACTTGCTTAATCAAATTTTTAGTTCTCAAGACTTATTTAGAACTAGGCTTTAAATCTTTTAGGCTCAACAAAAATTATTTTTAAGGGAAAATTTATAGTTATCAATCTTTACTCATGCAATCATTCATTTTAAGGATGACCAAGTTCTAAGGAGACATAGTTTTCTAGGTACTAGGTTCACTAACTTACCAATGTTAAAATCATGGAATTCCCTTCAATACACACTATGTGCTCCAAGGGTACCACTCACATGTATTCATGTTCCATTTATGTGATGTTCCCTTCAAGATGCACTACGTGCTTCAAGGGTTCCACTCACCTTTTGATTGATTTTGGTAGACGTCAATCCCCTAGAGTCAATACTCTATCAGGTGAGCTTGTGGGAGACTAAGGGCCTCTAAGGAATAAATACCTTGCCTTATTGTGTGCCCCTTAGAATTATTGTGAGCGACTTTCACAATCTTCCCTCAGGACATTGTGGATCTCTCGAACTAGGTAATCGTTAACCTACAGTTCGAGCCATGACGAGAGTGCTAGTAGGCAGTGGCAAGGATGTTGTCACACCTCTTCCTCAATATATTTGGTTGTCGTGCATGACCCCTTTAATCCAAATGTGAGTTTGATTAGCAAGTTATCATCATCATGCATAAATCAACGAAACGTCTCAGTGATATAAAATAAACATCATAATTTACGTGTCATATGTCACATATTCAATAACAAAAACACTCAAACCATAAACAATCCACTCCCTAACTCAATCTAGAGTCCAGGCAGGTCCATCGATGCCATCGACATCCTCAATTAGTCCATATTCTTGCACACTCAAGAGAAACCAGTCAATACAACATGTTGATGTAAATATAATCAAATAACATATCATCATATCCACAACATCATCATAATCCATAAGTGAAATAATCAATCATATAGGGAACCAGGTCACTCACACTCAAGTGTCCTGAAGAATAATTACAATCCAGTGTGAGCAAGAGAATGATGTTACAATAAGTTATATTCAATGTGGATATTTTTTTTATTATAAAAGTTTAAATATTTTATTAGAATTTTTTTTTTCTATATTTACTTTATTATAAAAAATAAATGTCTTTTAAACTTTTTTATATTATATATTAATAAATCTCCTTGATTTTATAAATTAATTTGAGTCTATATCTTATATATTTCTTTGCAATAAATACTTCTCTTCAGTTTTGAAATTATATCTCTCAGAACGAGAATAATACTTCTCTTTGGTTTTTACCTCTTTTACCCAGAATAATCTATGTAGTTTCTCTCAGTTTCTCTAGAACTTCTCTGCAGTTTTCGAAAATTGTTTTTGGCTTCTTCAATGGGTTGAGCAATTGGACATGTGAAATGAGGTGAGTCACTTTTTTATAATCTATTAACGTAAAGAGATTTAAATATATTTAATTTATTTTGTATTTTAAGTTTCATAAGTAAAAGTTGATTTGAGAGATAAATTCAATCCAAAATAATAATTGTTACACTTTTGCTTCTCTTATTTTCAATATGAGCACTCCACCACCTATTCTAAAAAATCATCCTAAGAGGGGTAGGCCCCCCAAAATCACCCCAGATATCCTTTACGATTATATGGAATTAGTAGAAAAAAGGAGAGAAGAGAGAGAGAAAAAGAGTGAAGAAAGAGACGTAAAAATTCAAACAGAGCTCGAGGCAATGACTGATAAAATAAATAAATATACCATTAAAACACAAATAAAGGATAGATTCTTAGGGTTCAAGAGTGAATTGAATACAATGAAGGATAGGATTTAAGAAATGGAAAAACATAAACAATCAACCCAAGAAGGAGGGGTTGAAGAAAATCACAACTTTATACATAGGATTAAAGAGATAGAAGAGAAACTAACCAACAATTTAACGCTCAGTAATATGGAAAACAAATTGGATATCAAACCCATCAAAGAGGAAATGAATAAGATAATCAAACTGGACCATGAGCGTAACAAAATAGTCTTGAACATCATAATTTTTGGTATAAAATAACAAGAAGAGGAGGATACACTAGAAATAGTAAAAGAAGAATAAAATATCAAATCAGAAATTGATACAACTTACCGCATAGAAGCAAATAGGATAGGAAAAATAATTGATCACAAATATAGGTTGATCCATGTCAAAGTAAGTTGTAATGACCATAACTATAGCATACTTAGTAATTCTTCAAGCTTAAAAGGGTCAAGAATATTTATAAATGAAGACCGCATTCCCGAAGACCAAGTTGAATTAAGGAAGGAAGTTCAAAATGTAAAAGAATCCAGGAAAGAAGGAAAATGGAAAATAATTAGAAATCAAAAATCTATTCTTAGGGATAGAGATTAGAAGGATAATAATAAATAGGAATTTGGGACACTCGAGATCCTTTTTTGGAACTATTGTGGCTTTCCATGGCACAAAGGTCCTATGATAAGTTGGATCCCATGTGATAATGATATTATCTATCTAGTTGAAACTTGGGAGCATGAAGAGTCAAAGGTCCCTAACATAGAAGGGTTTATCGTGTGGTTGGCATGGAACAAAAAATACCACCATAGAGGGATAGGAGGCATAGCTTGTTATATTAGAAAGATAATTTCTCCTCACATTCAACTTCATAATATTGACCCTCTCAATCAATACATTTGGATGGAAATTTCAGACACCAATGCTAAGAAGTTGTATATAGAAATTTGCTATTTTTCACCTATTAATTCTACTTTTTATAAGAAAAACAATCTAGATAACAATTCTCCCTATAATAATTTAGAACAAGATATTTATAGCTTGAAACATTAAGGTAATATCCTCCTGCTAGGAGACTTTAATGCTAGGACTGCAACTAAACAAGCTACTCTTTTAAGTAAAAACTCGAACCATAATCCTTTATGTCTAGATGAGGACCTTGTTTTATATAATAGATACAAAATAGACTCTGAAGACCTAATTGAGAATGTGTTTGGTACTGATTTGGTCAAGCTCTGCATTTGTCAAGACCTAATAATTTGCAATGGAGTAATGAAGTGGCCAAAATCCAACCAAATGACTTGTATTAATGGTCTAGGTAGTAGTGTTGTACATTATGTGATATCTGATATCCCCATTTCCAACCAAATAACAACTTTTGACCTTATAAATGACCATGAGCCTGACTCTGATCATAAACCTTTAACCCTGACTCTAAAATTTTCCATGCATAGGAGCAACATTGAAGAGTATTCTTATAATCAAAGGACTTTGCTCTTTCAAAAAGGTAAAGTTGACATTTTCTTAAAGGATTTAAATAGTAAATTAAATCTCCTCACTTATAAGGACAACA
>JASDQU010393017.1:0-10933 GCA_032191745.1 Picea mariana | reverse complement strand
GAGATCTACTTGGTCTAATGTGTCGTTAGATAAAAGTGTGTTTCTTAGTGTGTTTCTTTAGTATGCATTTGTAGTTAGGGAATCCAACGGTCACGATATGTTCCCAACATAGAGTGATTCAACGGTTCATATTCTCCTCCATTTTAATGACCATTGATATGTGGCTTAACACCTGATTGGTCCATGATCTCTATTTAAAGAGCATGGAGGATAATTTGTTGATGATCGATTGTGAGAAACTCTCGTAAAATCTCTCTGTAATATTTTTCTTTTGCATTAATAAACTGCTCCAAGTGGCCACGTTGGATGGGGCCGAGGATGTTTCCCTATAGGGGTTTTACCATGTCAAAACATTGGTGTTTTGATATTTGATCTGGTTGTGTGAGTGACTACTAAAGGTGTTCATCCTCTGTTGGAACACCTGTGTTGTCTAACATGGTATCAGAGCCTGTTTGAAGACCCGCTCCTGATGTAGATCGAGATCGTGAAGCCGAGTTTCATCATCTTCGTTTTCTTCCATTTTCATACATTTTTGGGTTGAGAGGATTGTTCCATAACATTTGGAGCACTCGTTACATTCAAAAACACTTTTCTTTTCACTCGAAAAGGTTTCTGTTTTCCCAAGATACAACCATTTCAGTCAGATCCGGAGGTAAATTTTTTTTGCAAAGTATTATTTTTGTTTTATTTCGGTTTATATTATTTGTTTCTGGCTTGCTACTCTTTTAGATCTACGCATTCTCTTTTCCCCATGCCCTGTTCGATCTTGACAAATCAGAAATAGATAGGAAAATGTGCATTTTCCAGGTAAGATAACTGAGATCTAATTCTTGTTGTCATCGAGAAGAGGAAATTTTTTCTTGTGTGAAAAGAGTTTTTTTTAGAACAACAACAACAATCCTCTTGCTAAACAATACAATATGTTTTGCAAGACCATTTGGTTAAAATATTCCTTATTAAGTAAGAGGTCTTGAGTTCAACTCTCTCTTTTTGTTACCTTTTTTTAAAAGTTCATGCTCCATTGTAAAGTGTATTTCACTTCAAGTATAACAGTGAATCACTATAAGTAGCTTTAATATTTTAGAGTTATTTGTTTTACATGCAACTTTTCATTTATAAAGTAACTTCATTGTAAAAGTGATCCCTACTTCCTTTTATAAAAGTGGGTCACTTCATAAAACAACTTGCACCATCACGTGGTCCTTTAGTTACCGTTTATACCTTTTTTAAAAAGGGCATAACTTTCACGTCTGAAGTCTATTTTTAGTGCCATTTTTTTTAAAACCATCTAATTTTTCGAGATCTTTCCATAAAGATCATCAATTTCAGTTTTAAAATCCATATTATCTACATATTTAATATGTCTTCTTCATGTATTTTTTTGTTTACCAACACCAAATACTTCCAATGAAAATCTCATATGGAGGATTTATTAAGAAGTAAAGGCTTCTACCGGATTACCTTGGGAAAGGAAACAACACCCACTGATGTTGATAAGAAAGTCAAATGGGATAATAGGAATGACGAAACACATGGATTAATCAAAATGTCCATCTCTCATGATTTAAGGTTCCACCTTCAATCAATTGATAAACCCAAAGAAGCTTGGGAAAAGATTGAATTTGTGTTTGGTAAACACAATATTATTCGAGCACAACAATTATAAAATAAAGTACTAAATTTAAATCCAAGTGATTTTTCTTGCATTGAAGACTATCTATCTAATTTTATAACACTCAAAACTTTATGTGAAGAATGTAAGATAAATATAGATGAATATCATTGCATATATCTTATTCTTTTTAAACTTGGTAGTGCATATTCTATGTTTGTATCTACCTTTTATGCCATGCGAGAGGCTCTAGGAGCAGCTTATGTAAAACTCACTCTTGAGAAATTTTGTGATACTTTGATTAGAGAGCACGATAAGATTGTACAACTTGGAGTGATCAACATTGCAGGTACCTCCAACAAAGCCTTAGTCGTCGATCAGAAAGATAAACCCAAGAATACCAAGAAGCAACATCCTCGCCACAACATCAAGCAATATAAAGGTCCCAAACCCACTCAGACAACTTCAACTCCTAATGGTGACCAAGGAGGAAAATATAAAATAAGAAGACTGATAGACATTGCAACTTTTGTGATAAAGATGGTCATGATGAGTCCAAATGTTTCAAGAAGATGGATTAGAAGTAATGATGAAGAAGCACAACATCAATATTGATTCTACTTCTTCTTCTTCTTCTCATGGACATGCACTTTCTGCTTATGGTTTCTCCTTCAATACAACTTCTACTTCTTCTTTTGATGAGTGGCTTATTGATTCTGGAGCATCTTATCATATGGCTAAGAATAGAGACATATTTTCGACTCTAAATGAATATAACACCAAGAAAATATTTGTTGGTGATGATAGATCTCTTAGTGTTGAAGGATCAGGAACAGTTCAAGTCGAAAATGGTCATTTCAATGATGTATTATGTGTTCCAAGTCTTTCTTGTAACCTTCTATTAGTATATCAAATCACTTATTCAAGTGAAGGTAAAACCATAGAGTTTTCACCTCACCAATTTGTAATAAAGGATCTAAAATATCCTAAGCATGTTCTTGCAATTGGAATTGCTAATGATATTACCAGGTTGTACAAGTTTGACAACTTTGGGCCATCATCTTTTTCATCAGTTTTTGTTTCTCATAGCGATGACTTGATCAAACTTTTGCATGAGCGGTTTGCTCATCTAAATTATCGCTCATTGCAACAACTACACAATCAACAAATGGTGATTGGTCTTCCTCTTGTTTCATGCAGAGATGGTTTTTATGCAGGTTGTGTTCTTGGCAAACATCATTGGGACAATTTTGACAAGCATGCCTCTTGGCATGCCTCAGGCCCTTTGCAGCTTGTTCACAGTGATTTGTGTGGTCCACTTTCTTTTCCTTCTTTTTCTGGGTGCAAGTATTTCTTAACTTTCATTGTTGACATTTCCAGACGCACTTGGGTTTACTTCTTAAAACTTAAGAGTTAAGTTTTTGACAAGTTTTTGGCCTACAAGGCCCTTATAGAAAAGCAATCTAAACATCAAATTCAAAGGTTAAGAACAGATAATGGAGGCGAATATGTGAACAATATTTTTATAAGTTACTACACTACAAAGGGCATCCAAATGCAACACATTGTTCCATATACACCACAACAAAATGGTGTTGTTGAGAGAAAGAACTGCACATTAAAATAAATGGATATTTGTATGATCCAATCTAAGGGATTAAGTCTAAAGTATTGGGAGGAAGCCATCAACTGTGAAAATTACATAGTAAATCACACTCCCACAAAGGCTCTTAAAAATATAACACCGGAAGAATATTGGACTAAAATTAAACCAGATGTAAGTCATTCCATGTATTTGGAAATATAGTATGGGCTCACATTCTTGAAGATAAAAGGAAATCATTGCAGCTTAAAAGTGAGAAGTGTATATTTGTTGGTTATTCTGAAGATGTCAAAGGTTGTAGACTTATTCAATCACATTGTAATGAAATTAATATTAGAAGAGATGTTAAATTTGATGAAAATCTCTTGGCCTGCGAGCCTAATTCGACGTTTGTGCCTTCTTTGGCCTGCGATCCTAATTCGACAGTTGTTCCTTCTTCGGCCTGCGAGCCATCTTCGACATTTGTGCATTTTTCTCTTTTGGTTTCTTCTTCAGATGATGACAATGAGGATGAAAATCCACCTCTACCTTCTCACCTTCCTCCATATGATTCCTTTGAACCAACACCAGCTCCAGCTCCACTGCTTCCTAGATGGGTCTGTTCAACATGAGAAGTAGTTGATGATCTTGTCAGTTATCCTTCAAATCAGTGTTAGACATGTTCAAAGTTCTAATGAGCCTCTTCTCTTTTGGCTCAAGTTTCAGAGACTCATGATCCAGAGACATTTGAAGAAGATTCAGGTCATCCATATTGGGATACAACAATGACTGAAGAGTATCATTCCTTAATGGAAAACGATACTTGGGATCTTGTACATCTTCCAAAAGTAAGAAAAATTTTCAGATGTAAATGGGTCTACAGAACTAAGTATGCATTAGATAAAAGTATTGAAATACAGAAGTCTCGGTTAGTTTCCAAAAGGATTTTCCCAAGTTGAAGGAATTAACTATAATGAAACATTTTCCCCTATAGCCAAAATGAATTCTATCTGCCTTGTTCTTTCCCTTGTTGCCTCACATAAATGGGAGGTCCATCAAATGGATGTTAAATCTTCCTTCTTGCATGGATATTTTTCAAGAAGAAATCTACATGGAACAACCTCCTGGCTATGTCCAAAATGACTCTAGCCTTGTTTGTCACCTTAAGAAATATCTTTATGGTCTTAAGCAAGCTCTCTGAGCTTGATATGCCAAAATGGACAACTTTCTTATTGCCAATGGATTTTCTAGATGTCATTCTGATTATAATGTCTATACCAAGAAAGTAGGAAGCCATCTCATAATCCTTATTCTTTATGTTGATAACCTTACCCTTACTGGTAGTGACTCAAAAATTTTAAACCATGTGAAAACCATCCTTAAGAAGAAATTTGAAA
Organism: Picea mariana; assembly: GCA_032191745.1. Lineage (NCBI taxonomy): Eukaryota > Viridiplantae > Streptophyta > Pinopsida > Pinales > Pinaceae > Picea > Picea mariana. Next base: position 6,342 of record JASDQU010393017.1, on the reverse strand, counting down.
TGACAAACTTAGGTTTTTTTCACTATTTGCTTGGCCTCCAAGTTTTGCAAACCAATGAAGGAATTTTTATTTCCCAGTTTAATCATGTTTGTGACCTTCTTCGTCGCTTTCACTTGGACGATTGTAAACTAGACCCTTATCCCTTCCAGTCTGGAGTCAAGCTTGTTGTCACCTGTACTTCTCCCAAAGTTGATGCAACCTTGTACCATCAGTTAGTTGGTAGCCTCTTATACTTGACTCATACCCGTCCTGATCTTTCCTTTGTTGTTGGTATTATTGCTTGATATATGCAAACACCCCATGAAATCCATTGGAAAGAAGCTAAAAGGATACTTCACTATGTCTATGGTACAATTCAGTTCGGGATACATTACAGTTCAGGGGGGACTGCCTTATTGGTTGGTTTCACTGATTCATATTGGGCCGACAACCCTGATGATCAAAAGTCTACTCCAGGTTATGTTTTCATCCTTGGTTCATGACTTGTCACTTGGGTCTGTAAGAAACAATAAGCTATTTCACTTTCTTCAGTAGAAGTAGAGTACTGAGCCATGATAAATTTAAGTAAGGAATCGTTATGGCTTCGACAGATTCTTTCAGAGTTTGGCTTCTAGCAACAACATCTGACCAGCCTTTGGTGCGATAATCAGAGTTCCATCAAGCTCGCCAGAGACCCAGTTAAACATCAACACAACAAACACATAGGGTTACACATGCACTTCATCAGAAAGCTCATTCATAATCAAGTTATTGAAGTGCTCTTTTTCCCTACAAAAGATCAAGTTGTAGACATTTTCACAAAGTCTCTTACAGAAGCGGAGTTTTCCAAACTTCGATCTATGTTAGGAGTTTAGGAAGTTATCATTAAGGGGGGATAGGCTCTAATGCCTCCTTCCTTCTTCTATTGTGTCACTATTGTAAATCCTTCAATCCTATCCCAAGTTGTTCTTAAGGGGGTATGTTACGATATTTAGACACTTAGGAGTTAGTTAAGATCTACTTGGTCTAATGTGTTGTTAGGTAAAAGTGTGTTTCTTAGTGTGTTTTTTTAGTATGCATTAGTATGCATTTGTATTTAGAAAATTCGACGGTCATGATATGTTCCCGACATAGAGTGATTTGGAAGTTCATATTCTTCTCGACCCTAACGACCATTGATCCATGGATTAACATCCGATTGGTCCATGATATATATTTAAAGAGCATGGAGGGTCATTTGTAGATGATCGATTGTGAGAAACTCTCTTTTAAAATCTCTCTATAATATTTTTATTTTGCATTAATAAACTACTCCAAGTGGTCGCATTGGCTAGGGTTGTGGATGTTTCCCCATAGGGGTTTTACCACGTCAAAACATCGATGTGTTGATATTTGATCTGGTTGTGTGAGTGGTTACTGAAGGTGTTCATCCTCAATTGGAATACCTTTGTTGTCGAACATCTCTCCCCCTCACTTTGTATTCCAATTCCTCTCTCTCTCTTTACCTCTCCTCCTCTCAAACACCTCTCGCCCCCTCCCTCTCTCTATCTTGCATCTACCCCTCTCTCCCCCTCACTTTGTATCCCAATTCCTCTCTCTCTCACTTTGTGTATGTGTGTGTGTGAGAGAGAGAGAGAGAGGAAGGGAGGGAGTGAGAGTGAGAGAGCCTAGAGACGGAGAGAGAGAGGTAGGAAGAGTGGGGTAGAGAGGGATATGAAAAGAGGGAGAGAGGGAGGGAGTGCTAGTGAGGAGAGAGAGAGAGAGAGAGAGAGAGAGAGAGAGAGAGAGAGGAAGGGGGGTATAGAAGGAGGAAGGGAGAGATGGGAAGAGGGATAGGGGGGGGAGAGAGAGAGATCAAGAGATATAGCGAGAGGGGGGAGAGAAAGGGTCGAGAGAGACAAATATATGTAGGGAGAGAGAGGGGGAGAGATGTTGATTTTGGGAGCTTCAGAGGATGAAATGAACTTCTGCTTGGACTAGGTAAGTGAAAACCAAGTTTCCATCTCACAAACAGTAACCAAGAGGGTAAAGTCGACAGTCGAGTGGATCGCAATGAGAAAGATAACAATTCTGAAACCTACCGAGGATATTGAAATCAAGTGGTTTGGAAGACAACAGAGGATATTGAATGGATTTGAGGTCCACAAAGCTCTGTAGGAAAATGCAGACAATAGTATACCCACAACAGATTCTCAATATCCATTCCCCGCTACATTTAGTCTAGCTTTAGAGGGGTTATCTCCGCCACCTTTCCTCACACGACCTCATGTTTATCCCCTGTGTTAGAGGGGGGTCCCATATAACTTCCATGTCATTGGACTTTAACACTCCCTAGATATGACTCCTCTGTTTGTTTAATGACCTTGAAGAGTTTCCTCTCCAACCTAATTCAATGCCCTAACCCTAAACTAGTTGGTTGACCCTACAAACATAAAAATCTAATTAATTTTAGTTTTAGAATTCGTTTTAATGGATTGAATAACTCAAAGGAGATGGCAGTGAAACTAGTGATGTTATGAGAGATGAAAAGAGGAGAAAAAGACGAAAATTTGAAAGTAAAATTACTTCTAGTAGCCATAACCATATAGGTGACAGAGAAAAAATGGATTGGTCAATGGCCTTCCAACACGCTAGAGACATCATACAATTCGAGGTGCCCTCATCAACCATTGTGCGAAAGATATTCAATGTAAAATATTTTTTGGTGTAAGCTACTACTATCTGTAACACAACATGATAAGAAAGACAAGGTTTCAAGTCGGTTGGATCGAGAACGATGGCTCCCGGGTTACAAGTCTCTACAGATCCCAAGGCGGATAATAGGGCCTTTCTCTGCGAAGGGCAGCTCTGGAGGACCTCCAAAGAAGACATAGCGCAAGGGGTTTATGCTAGATCCTCCACCAAAGAGTAATTTTGGGCATCCCTCACATTCAGATTATGTGAACCATTCAGATTGTTTCTCCCAACGTATTCTTAATCTTGAGAGGAATTGGTGGGTTTGTGGCTTCTTTACCCTTTTCGATAGATTCCAGCATACCATAATATCAGGACCTGGTTGCTATATGAGCGTCACCTTTCAACATGTAAACGTTCACGACTGAGGTATTACCAATAGACACAATGGGTCCCTAGCTACCCCCTTCCACGCTCAAAGATGCTGAGGCTTGAGCCATGTTTTGCCCATGTGGAAATGGGTTCGTCAGCACAACAGGATATTGTTGCGCCAGTATCTTCTGGGCCTCTGCAAGTTGAGGGCATAGGTGATTCAGATGGTCCTCCATGCAAAGGTTACACAGATACTTTGACTTTATCTTCTCTGTTTTCCCCCCACCAGCATTGTTATTATCCTTTTTGTCCACTTTACCCTTCTTGTTCCATTGTTTTTTCTTTCCTTCAAGCTACTAGTTGGCCTTCGGGTTCGTCGACTGTACATTGTGTATGACCAACATTTGGGTAGGGGGAACAACCAAGCCATAGGTCTGGATGGACACCGTCTGTTGTATCAACAACTGTTGCAATTGATTTGACAACATATCGGTGGGATTTCCTTGTGCTAAACCCACTATTCCATCGACATGTGGTCCAAACTTGTTTTTGGCCTTGTCAAGGATGGAACATGGCGCATCTGGAAAGATCTCATAGAGCAAGCCATATTGAGAGTAAATCAGTTCGAGTTGTTGCACTCTCATTATTGCCTCTCCTCTGAAAACACTCCCGAAGTTTCTACGTCCTTGGATACAATTGGTACCAGAGACTTCAGGAACAACTCCAACAAGAAATCCGGTTGGACCTATACCTTAATCAACATCTTCTGATGCTGCCATTCTCTAATGTGATCGGAGATATGATCAACCTTAGTCTACTCAAATTTGGCCAGCAATTCAGTGCCGACATCATATCTCATGGGTAGGTGGAAATGATTTAGGAAAACCATCGTCAGGTCGTTAAAGTAAGAATATATTGAGCGATCGAGCTCGATGTACCATTTTGTGGCACCCTCGATGAGAGTGCGTTGAAATAGGCGCAATTGTACGGATTTGTCTCACAACGAGTTAGATGAGCACCATAAGTGGAAAGTTGTCACGTGATCACCATGGTCTTCATCAGGCTTGCCTTCGAATTTTGGAATATAGGAGGGAAACTTAGTTGACATGGGAGGCCAACGTGGATCATGACAAATCGGGTCGTTAAAAAACCTTGACAAGTCTCGTAAATGCAGCGTTGCTAGAAATGGTAGTTTGGGTTGGGTACTATGTACAAGAAAAAGGGGGCCTGGAGTTTGACTAGCACGAGGTTGCCAGGAAAAGTTGGGTTGCTAGCCAGGGTTCTGGTAAAAACCATGGCCTTGACCAGCGTACGGAAAATGCATTTGCTGGGAAATCGTCGGCTGACTCCCATAGTTGGATGACGTTGGTTGGGAAAGGATTTCTCCCTACGTTTTTTTTCCAAGGATTTTGGAAGGGGATGCCCCCAACTAATCTGAAGGGCATAGGTACTGAGCCCTACCCGGGGTTCCATTGACCATGGAAGGGGTTGCCCCTGACTGACATCGCTTGCAAGGGAACTGATCCCTGCCAAGGATTTCAAAGTCCTTGTGAGGAGAGAACTACTGTACTTTCCCCCTGTGTAGGAATAATACCTTGCACAGGATTGTGTTGTCCAAAACTGAGTTTTCCCCCAGTCGAGAGGAAAACCGAAGAAAAGGTGTTATTACCAAATGCGTCGAACAAAGAGAATGACATGGATCCCACCGACGTAGTGTAAGATGAAGGTCCTAGATCGCTTTATCCAAACAAGTTGTAGTTAGCACTCAAACCGATAGGTTGCTGGAAAGAATTACCGAGCAAGGGGGACAGAGGAGGTATGTGACACCCATCGTAAGGGATAACATTATAGGAGACTAAGGTTCCCCCAATAGACCCTTGCATGGGAGTGTTTGAGCTCCCTACCCCCAGACCATGGTCTGTAAGGTGGAGTAGGTAAGGAAGGAGTTCGAATCGAAGCCGAACATCCCGTATGGAAACAAAGGGCCCATCTCACTCTATGTAAACATAGCAGTAGTCGCCGCTGAGCATGGTATTAGACGACTGCCCGAGGTAGAGGGAGTCAAGACCACTATGGTCTGGACCAATGAAGGTGGGTTAGGAGGCAAGATACCCCCTGTGGTAGTAGCCATAGAGGGAGTGTGAGGATTCTCAGATGAAGTAGCAGCATTTTCTTCCATGGCTACTTGTAATATTATCTGGCGCTCAATAGGTGTCACCTTAAGAGGGACAACTTGTGTTAGAAAAACAGGATGGAGGAGCAATAAAATAAAACAAATGCAGAAACAAAACACAAAAGATACACAATACAATAGAGACACAGATTTACGTGGTTCACCCAGTGTGGGCTATGTCCACCAGAGAAATTGCCAGGTCCTTCCTTTATTATTATCCAGCATATGAAGGGATACAACCTACAAAAAACCCACTGTAACTTCCTCTTCTTTCTCTCACAGTCTCCTATCTCAGAATACAATATTTACCATCATCCATATCCGCAATACATTTCCCTCATAAAAGAGGGTTGCCTTCTAGGGAAAAAAACCCGAACATAATCTCTACCTTTAGATCTACGACCTTATAATGAACGGTCCAGATTTACAATGAAATTACAATATACATTTACAAGGCAATTTTTCCTTTGGGGGCTTCACCCCCGAACCCTCGCTGGGGGCCCGCTTGCCCCCAGACCCCCCAACTGGGGGGATAGTCACCCCGGACCCCGCAGAGGGGGTACCCCCCCTCTGTACTCCCCTGCGTGGAAGAGTGTACATACTTCTGGGGTGTAAATACTTCATGGGGTATAAAAACGGTTGAAAGCAAGGACCTATGAATCAGAAAGATAATTAGGCTCCGCAACCAACAATCTCCCACTTGGATACTGATCTCAACAACTCCACTGTTGCTATATATGATGGACTCTGAAACTTCTTGGACCTGGAAAATTTCTCATCTTCATCTTCATTCTTGAAGACCAACTGAAACTGAGCAGGAACTCAGTTTCTTTTTGGTTACTCCCTTTGTTAACATGTCTGCAAGATTCTGGCTAGTGTGCATCTTTTCCAACTTCAAATGTCCATCTTCCAAGGTGGATCGTATGAAGTGGTACCTCAACTGTATATGCTTAGTCTTCGAATGGAAGGATGAGTTCTTTGCAAGGTGAATGGCACTCTGACTATCATAGTACAACCTATTGTTCTCCTGCTTCTTTCCCAATTCCTCCATAAACCTTTGTAACCAAATCATCTCTTTACTAGCCTCTGTAGCAGCAACATACTCTGCTTCTGTTGTTGAAAGTGCAACAACCTTTTGCAGTTTT
>JASDQU010393015.1:0-10933 GCA_032191745.1 Picea mariana | reverse complement strand
CAAGCCGAAATAACACAGGCGCATCTGAATCCTCTGACAGCTGTGGATAGAATGAAGCGCTCCCAAGAGCAATGCACCGCCCAAAAACAGATCCACACTATCCATAGCAGAGTTATGGAAGTAACTCAAAGACTCCATATTGTACAAGATAAGGCCTACCAATTGTTCACAGAGAGGAACTGCTCGAAGCGCAGTTGAGTGAATAAAATCCCTTACTATGGAATGCAAGAAACTTACTAACCACAATGCCCACACCTATGAGCAACTCATAGAAAATCCAGAACTAAAGGAATTGGAGTTTCAACTCCAAGAGGTGAAGTATCAAGCCGAAATAACACAGGCGCATCTGAATCCTCTGACAGCTGTGGATAGAATGAAGCGCTCCCAAGAGCAATGCACCGCCCAAAAACAGATCCACACTATCCATAGCAGAGTTATGGAAGTAACTCAAAGACTCCATATTGTACAAGATAAGGCCTACCAATTGTTCACAGAGATAGAAGGCCAAGGAGTAGAACTAGAGCAGGTTGTTATTACAGCTGAACAACACCTAGAGGGAACTGTGAATGAGGTAGTCATCCAAGAGTTCGCTGCACAAGAGGCTATGGAACAACAACAAGTCCAAGTAGCTCAAGCCAAGATCGAGGATTTCTAAGTAGAACTACCTAGATCAGAGTGACTCGAGATGAGTCACAGGTGAGTGTTGGGGGCCTGTTGACCCTTGACCAAGTTTTGAGAGATCTTTGGTCAAGTTTGACCTATTTTGAGACTTCGACAGCCTGTCGAAGGAGGAGCGCAAGATGAAGTAGAGATCGCAGGATCTCAGACCCTTTTTGGGATTTTTGATTATGTAATAGGTATGGGATGTTGGCCCATGGGTTTACCCATGTTTAGGCCTATTTTGTAAAGTATATATAGAAGACTAGGCGATGTAATGAGAGAAGTGATAGGAATAGCTAAGTGCTAAATTTGGATCTGTGTGATCAAGGTTGTAAGTGCTCTGTGAATACTGTGTGAGACTTGCAGAGCTAAGTGAAAGTCATTGTAAGAGGCTGTAGAAGGCTGTGTACTGAGATCTACTTGGAGAAGGAGGATCTAGCGAGTTGCGTAGATCTCCTGTCCTATGCAGAGTAAGGTTTTGAGGCTCTATGCATGTAGCCTATTGAAGAAGATAATAAAGAAGAAGAGTTGGTGGACATAGCCCTAGGGTGGGGGTGAACCATGTAAATGTTGTGTTGTCCTTCTTTGTGTGATGTCTTGATATGTTTATGTCTTTACTGATAAAGTGCTTTGATATAGATAGATAAATCTGATTATGCTTTGTGCTAATGATGTATATGGCTGTAGATCTGATGTATGTGAATGTGCTTAGTCCTTGAATCTACTAGATTTAATCTACCTCTTTATGGTAAGTGCTTAGATACATCATATCTAAGTGAATGATGCGATGCTCTATTTTATCTGTGTAGTATAATAGTGGTTAAATATTGATGAATTGTCGGTACTAAGTGCTTTGTTAAGTATTACAATCACATATCTGTGTCCTAGCTAAGGTTGCAGACACTTGAGTCCTGCAACCACCCCTGCCTCTACCTCAGGTGAGACTTCATATGCTTCACAGGTGTTGCCAAAAGGGCTGGTAGTTAGGGTTTGTTGGTGCACTGTTGTAGCATTGAACCATTGGTCTGCCCCTATGCCAACAACCTATGAGCATATTATATAGGTGAGAGTTTTGCTAAGAATTGTTCCCTGGTGTGTTGGGCATTAGCCGTAGAGCTCAAAGGCTTCCTTTTTGGAATGCTATTGGTAACCCTGAAAGGGAAGTGGGGCATCCAAAGGGTTGTTGAGAAGAGAAGGGGCACACAACCTTGGGTGTGATAGGTGCATGGGGAATGAGGGACTGTAGGCTAGTTGTAGCAGTAGGGACCTAGGACTAAGAAATTCTATTAAGAATTAGACAGTAGCTTGTTGCTAGGAACGCTTTTTCCCTGGTGGAGTTAAGCCCCATCTTGGGAGTGACTTGTTTCTGAAAGTATATGAGCAACATAGTCTATGGCTGGGAGAAACGTATGAGTTTTGTGTGTAGTTGGTGACTTTCATAAAATATAAGTGTTCTTATGTGCTTGTCTTGTTTACTATGTTCTTTTTTATCTATGCTTGATATGGGTTAATTATTGTATGTTGTTGCATATAAGTAGTTGTTGTTATTCTATACTATGTTTCTTGTGCATGTAAGTTTGGTGCTTATAGCATGTATTTGTAGCTGTGCATAGATATGAAAAATGTCGATAGTCTTGCATGTTAAGTTAACCTTGTGATTTTGGTTATGAGTATTCAAGAAGAGGTTTGAATGTTCAGGGGCGTAGGAGAGTATCTTGTGTGCACCAAAGGCTGGAACTCATGTGCACGTTTAGGGAATTAGGCCCCATGCACAGGGAAATCAGAATTGGCATGTGACACTAGGGTGGTTGCACACACGGTTATGCTGTGTGATTAGTATGTTGGTGTGTGCAGTTCTTGAGTTACTTCCGCTATGTAAATTTGTGTTAAAAGGAGAAAGTTAGCGTGGCACAACTCAATTTTAATTTGAGGTCACTACTTCTAGTAATACTACGCAAACTTGTGTTTAGAGTAGAATCTGCGCGGTGGATTTTTGGAGTAGAATTGCTCAGTAGTATGCCGAGGATGTTACAGTTTGGTTAATTCAGAGCTAAAAATGTTGAGGTTGTGTGATGTGGCCTATATCTGGGTTGTTAGGGACATTACATGATGGTATCAGAACAATCTCAGATGGTTTTGTAGTAGCATGGCCCAACCTGGGTGGCTGGGGATGTTACATTTCTTATATAATTGATTTGTAAAGATGAAGATCTTAGGTAGCCCAACAAAAAACAAATCGATTTAAATTTTTTTGGTCTTGAGTATTCTTCTCAGAGATGTAATTCGTAGTTGATATTAATACCAACATGCCTTTGATTTTTTTTTTTTAGTGGTTGGATCTCTTTGAGGTATTAATGGTGTAATTCTAGGCATGAGAATGAAGAAGCAAAGCCATTCTAGTGGCTCCACCTTTGATTTGTCTCTAGTATACTTACACACTTTACTTGGAAAAATTAATGAGATTCATAATAGAACATCTTTTCTGGAATATGGTATCCTTCCAAATTTTCCAAGGTTCTATCATTAAGAGAATCAATGCATGGGAATTTGGTGAGATGCTAGTGTTATTGGGTATTGTTTTGAGTGGCATAGAAGTGGTAGGTGAAATAAGTTCAACTAGGGAACTGAAAGAAGTACATCAATATAATTTACCTCATGGTGTAGTTGCACTCCTCCTTTCCCCCTGTTCCTTGCTCCTCCTAAACTTCTTCAACCAAGTTAGGCAACTTGAATGCAACTGATGTAGATGGAGAAACACCTATTAATTTTGGAAGCATATATTTGTAAATTATTCTTCCTCCTTCATGCCCAAGATTGGAATTCTTTATATAGATTCATGGAAGAGGCTTAGGATAGCTTATATATCTTCTAGAGGCCAATGGAGACTCGAATGTTTTGAGTTCCAAGGTGTTATCACCATAACAATTCTGTGTGAAATCTAGTTTCTAAGACTTAGCGAGGCGCTAAACTGATGTGGAGGTGTGATAAACTAGAGGACAAGGCCATGTCTAGCAGGAGGAGGCTAAATATAGTAGTCATGAGGAGTTGATGGAACCTGATAGGGTGCATCTTGTAGGCACTACAGATCAACGATCGAGGATCATTTCGGGGGGAGAACTTGCGTGGAAGATAATTCTTGAAAGAAATCCAAAAAGTAAACCATGGTTTCAGTTCGGGACCATGTGGCCCCACTAGGTGCATTTCGGGGTGATAAGTGGGTTTCCCCAAACCACTTCCCCTTGCCCCTGAAATTGGTGAAGTATATAAATGGGGCACTCGTCATTATTTTATTATTTTTTCAAATACTATAACGTTGAAGGTTGGCATGACCACTCCATTCAAACTGAAGATTAATAGTACGCCAATCTCACGATTTTTTGCTCATTTACAGGTATTTCTCATCACCACCATCGACCCTATAATTATTTCTGTAGTAGAGCAAGACCTTGTGTCAAATGAAGAAGCCCTAATTGAGAGAGATTCAGATGGGTTTGACACTGAAATCACCATTTCTCCCATCTCTGTGTCCAGAGATAATGTGTTCAATAATGTAGGGAAATAGAAACCCTTCCTTGAAGTAGTCCAGGCCACTATAGTCCCTTACTTCATCGAAGTCGCTTTCCCCTTCCCCGAATTCATACGTTGGTGCGCAGAGCAATATTCATAGGAATAGAAAGTTGTCTTAAACAAACAAGGGTAAGAGTCTGTCAATTCGAGGCACCCTGGGCATACAAGAGTCCTTCTCCACAGTGTTTGAACCATTCGAGGAAGAAAAGATGATTCTGGTTTACAGGGGGTGTCCATCAGAAGTCAAAGATCTATTCTTACAAACAATTGTCAAACCAGAGCATATTTTTGAAAGTATGTCCTTGTCAATGAGTGTTAATGTCATGGTTATTGAAGTCCAATGGGTCTGGTCCATACTGAGTCGGATTTTAGGTCTAGATAACGACAAGTATGTGATTGAAGTCATGTTAGTTTGAATCAACTTTGATAAATTCATAGTTGATAATATCCACAAAAAGATAGTGAATTTTTAGTCACTAAGACATTTCAGATATTACACATACCTACTGAATATTTTCCTGGAAAAAAACAAGATGGAGTTCCCTAAAGCATCATTCATATCAACTGAATGTAAAAGGATCACATTTCTCATTTTTATCAACAAGTTCATGTCCAGGGTTTACAACTTGATTTTCAACACCAGCCTACCAAGAGTCCTAGATGACATGAGGAGTTAGTTACAGCCAAATCCAGAAAACAGAGTGGAGGATTGGGTGTTGTTCATGCATTCAATAGTGATACGGGTTTATGATTTTCATGAATCCCCCTATATTCTACCTATTTTTTTGACACCCAGAGTCTTTTCCCTTGAGTTCACCAGGAAAATAATCATATCAGAAACATAGCACTTCCTGAAATTACACAAGGCATCCAACCTAAAATTTCCTTTCATCATTGGACCCTTCATTATCATGAAAAGATCATTCTTAGCTCAATTCCAAAACAAGCTCAAGGAGTTTGGATTTTCACAACTACATGGAAGAAGATATGATCCACATCAGATCATATCCAAGGGAAGACTGATGAACAAACAGGCCCCCTATGAGCATGAACATGTTGAGGGATTTGACAAATTGGAAAATCTAGATGTCTATGTTGATATGGAAGCAATATTGAAACTGAATCAAACACAACAAGTGGAGGAAACCCTGCAATAGACTCAAACACAACAAACTCCTCAAAAGATAATAGTTAAATTCCCCAAGGTAAGTGTTTACATCAAAAGAAGCAGTTCAAAGGCCCTGGGAACCAATAGTCAGCAGACTTCCCCTAAGAATACGAAGATAAAACAATCCCCACAGATAGTGGATGTAGAGGAGGAATATCCTAAAGAAAAAGTAAATATGGATATGGTGGAGAGTGGCACTAGAGATGTAGAATTTGGGAAAGGAAGCAAGCTCCAAAGTGAAGGCAGCTCAAGAACTTTCAACAACAAAAATCACATATTTGATAAGGCATCTGGAGAAGCCTATCAATCTAAAGAGGATTTGGCAAAGAAATATGCTGAGAAAGGAAACTTGGCTATGAGTGAAATGAGGGAGTTAATCCCTGAAGTGGAAAATATTCTCAGCATAAGTCTTCTCTGTTCACAATAAGAGATATAGAGAAGAGGACATTTAATATAGTAGTTGCATATGAAGATAAAGTATATGACATCAAGCTGAAATATGAAAACATTAGTGCTCCATACAAAGTGAAATTCCAAAGGAATACGAGTGATATGCTATATTCATATTACTTAGGCCTAAGCCTGAAGAATTCAAAGCTGTCAACTTATGCAATAAAGTTAGAAGGGCAGTTTAGGAAATAGAAAGCATCCAATAGAGATTGGAAAACTCGGGTCAAGAGGATAGAATTTGAAGGCCCTCAAGGAGTGAAATCCTCCTTAGATGAGAAGGACAAGATAATTCAAAGCTTGAAGAAGAAACAGAAAAAGTCTACCACAGAGCATCCACAAACAACAGAACTGGTTTTTCTAGAACAGGAGAAGGAGGCATTTCGAAAAGAGGCATTGAACTACAAGGCCAAGGTACTACATCTAGAGAAATAAAAATTGAATTGGTCACAAGGGAAGACAAAATCACCAAACATGGCTGTAGTTGTACCTTATACTACATAGGCTAGGCCAAGCACTGAAGGAATTTTCCAGGCTATGTCACAAGTTATCCTGAAGGTGGGATAAATCAAAGGGCTAAAGGGAGATATAGATAAATTGAAGCAAGAAATGAAAACAAAAGATGAGAGGATGGCTTGGTTTCAAAAGGAGAATCAAGCTTTGTAGGAAAGAGTAAACAAGTTGAAAACAAGGTTGAGAGGCAAAGGACTGTTGTAGGGAGACAAAAAAATCATTTGGGATTCTATTGCTGTTGAAGCTACCAAGTTCAGGGTGTACTTGAACTTCATCAATGACAAATTTGGAATGGCCATCACAGCAAGAAGCAAGCACATTGCTGTAAATGAGACCCTATCAAAGAAACCATTAGAGTTGGCCCAAAGTACCATAAACCTTCTAAATTTCATCTCCACTGGAGAACTTCAGACCATTGGGGTCAAAGATAGGACTACATTGATCATCTAGGGGAGGAGGGTCATTACCAAGCATAACCTACTAAAATCAATCCAAACTAAAACCATACAGATGGAGAAATTTATACAAGAATTCAAGGATTTGTTTGAAGAGTTGTTCATCAAAGGACTCCCACCATTTTGGGATGGAAAAGGAAAATTGTATGAGCAGGAGGAATAAAACTCTCGCCTCACTCAATACAAAATGGATCACTCCAAGTTTGAAAGGCTGGAGGAGAACTTGAAAGGAGAAACCCTGGTTGAAGATTTGATTACATATTTTGAGATCTTGAATCTGTTCAAAACAATGAATATTGGAGTACCAGTCATGACGTATGCCTCTTGCATTGACCTGGAGATCGTAATTAAAAAAATGATGGACTACGATATCCCTTCTGACTTGCAATGGAAGGAGATAGTGCAGTTGGGTAAAGCAAAGTGTAGTTTTCTAGGAACTAGCAGATAATGCCCAAGTGTCACCAAAATGGCATATCAGAGAGAGGACCAAAATAGGACAAATGGAAAAGGAAGAAGCCGAAGAGTCAGAGGAATTGGGAATTGGTTCATGAAACGTTTTTTAATTAATCATTGTAATCGGTTCCCATACCGAAACTGTCAGTTGTAATTATTGTAATCAGTTTTAGAAGCTGAAACGTTTCAGTTCAGCTATTGTAATTGGTTTCTAATTGAAGGAACTCAAATTGTATAAATTTTAGAAGTTCCAAATGTATTAATGTTGGTAGAAGTGCAAGGGAACCTCCTTAGTTGTTTTGAACTCAATTGTAATTTTTTGGAGCTGAATTTAATACATATGCAAAAGCTTTTGAAGTCTCTATGAAAAGATTCTAATGGTGGTGATATGAGTTTTGTATTCTCTCTTTGTGTATTTCCTTTGTTCTTTGATTCCATTTGCACTGTCTTCTATTTAAATTTGATAGTTTAAAAGCCCAGAATTCGTCTTGTGATGCTCTTGGCTTAAGAAATTTAAACTGTGTTAAGTTCTTCATAACTAATTCGGAATTCATTTCATTAATTCTTTGATGGAGTTACTTGTTTTATTTTTCTTCTTACACTATGCAAAATACAATTTATAAATCATATTAATTGCCTCACTTATCCTTTATCTTCTGGAGAATTCTACTGGCTAGCCATTATTTTCATCCATTTTTAGAATTTTGACTCCATAGCCCTAAGTGTCCCTCCCCTTCCTTGCCAACAAATTTATAAAAACCTGTAAAAAAAAACTAAACCTAGCCATTGATTGCCAAAGAAACACCAGGTGACATGAGAGATCCATCTTTGAGTTGAGCAGGCTAGTACCCAACTCTAAATTTGGTTTATAGGTAACCTCTGTCATTTTTTTATCAGTCGAAAAAATTTACAAAGTGTTAACATTCTGGCGCCGTTGTCGGGGATCGAAAGTGAAATCTTCCCTGGGAAAAGAGCGACTTAAAGATTCAGATTTGATTCCTGAGGGTGATAGTGAATCAAACACCTTGTTGGATGGGACTATTTTTACCATGGAGGCTCCATTACCAAGAGACCAATACGACAAAGTAGTTTGAGATAGAAATCTTGGCTCCCAAGAGAATTCACTCCAGGAAAAACCTAGACCCAGAAGTTGCAATCCCTATGTTTGATCCTGAGAAACTTGTACACAAAAGAAAAGAAAGGCCAATAAGTCCATCCTTTCACTTCGACATATATCTAACCTTGCCCAAAGATGGAGTGACAAGCATTGAAGATATTGAGTTTGATATAAAATTTGAGCAAACTCTGTTCAAAACTAAATTTGAATCTTGTTTGAATAAAGTCATCTTTGATAAGAAGAGGTTCCAAGATTTAATTTTAGCTTCTTCTGCCAAACCTATTGTGATCCATACTCAAAACCAACAACCACTTCAAGTCCTCACAACAACCATGGTAGCTAGGTTTTTCCCTCTTGTATTGCCTGCTCAGTTACATGATTTTCCCCGAGAATATAATCTAAGAATTAAGTTGTATGATGTTGAAGGTAGTGTGTCAGCCCAAAAGCATCTAGACTGGTTCGATGATTTTATAGAATTAGAAGAAGTAGATTTTGAGGATGAAAAAATGAGGTTGTTTGCACAAAGTCTTGTAGGAGAAGTCAGAAAGTGGTTCATAGCTCTCCCAACAGCTAGTATCATAAATTTTGAAGCCTTTGAAACCAGTTTTCTTGCAAAGTGGGGAAACAAGAAAAAACCCTTCAGTTGTTAACTCAGTATAAAAACATGAGGAGGTAACCTAATGAAACAGTGAAGGATTTTTCAACCATATTTGTGAAGGTCTATAATTTAATTCCTACTGAGGTAAAATCCCCTCCCAAATATGCTCAACTCGGATATGATGATTCCTTTGAAAGTGATTTTTCTTTGTTGTTGAGGGAAAGAAGATCTACTTCATTAGATGACATGATGAACAATGAAATATAAGTGGAATTGAATATAATGGCCTCGGGAAAGATCAAATCTAACTCTGACAGGGACATAAACAAAGTTCAATATAAGACACAACCTTCAACCTCACAAACATCATAAGAAAGATTTGAAATGATGATGAAAACTATGGAGAAAATGATGGAGAGAATGGATTTAGATAATAAGACTAACACCAAAGAACATGTTGATGTTCCACCCAGGAATCAGAGAAGACCAGCAGTCCCACAAATCAGACAAAGAGATCAGAGGAATCAGAAAATTAGACCTCCTTTTCAAAATAATTATGTAAATGAGAATTATGATGACAATTCTGAAGACAAAATGCATTGTGTTATCGCTCTGTAATTTTCCCAAGGCTGTGAAGGAAGTCACAGAGGAAACATCAAAACCACTTCAAGTCTTGGATCTATCCCTCCAAGACTCAGAGAGAGATCTCTTTGTTTGATATATATTTGTTTGATATAGATTTGTTTGAATATATATTAGGCTAGTTAATGGGTTCAGATTTTGGATTTTGAATTCGTTGGGTTGAAACAATATATGGGGGTCATTGGGAAATGGAGTCACAATGACATATTTAATCAAAACAGATCTCTACAGGGAAACTTACAGGGCAATGTAGGCACCCTAATTGGATTATGTAAATTGTAGAGTGGTGTGAAATAAAAGGTGAGACGAGAGGATGGTAGCAGAGCAATGAAGAATTCTGGCGCTATCCTCTAGAAGAAAACATAAAAATTATCCAAAAGCCAGACACAGAGTGTACCTTTAAACAAATTCTTCTCTTAATTTAACATTGAATAATCATAAGAAAACAATATATAACAGGAAAAAAAGTATAACAGAAGGACACTTTACCAACATATGTGCCACGAGAATCCAATAAATGCCTACATATTACTTCTGCCAAAAAATGGTCCTGTACACTAGCTCCAAAGTTATACAATGATACCTCTTCAACAGGGTCCAACCTCTTCTTTTACTCTATTACAAACATATATATAAATCAAAAACACAATCCTTAGGCTCAAGAGATTGAATTTGATCCTCCTGGCCAAAAATAGCAAGTAAATCCCAAAGATCTGGAACTGCAAATTTGGCCGAATTTGCTGAAAATAGGGGTACGCTTAGTCATTGATTTTTCCCAATCGGTGACACCTATGAAAACAATGAAGGAGGTTATTGTATATTATCTTGTATGGAGAAAAAATTGCCTTCATTTTCTCAAATTTCATCTCCACCTTGGCGAAACAGCTCCCACAAAATCGAGACTGTAACAGGAAAAACCAAAAATCCGAAAACTGAGGTTGAAATACAACTTAGATTCTCCCAACTAGTGGCACCTTTGTTGGAATTATTAATACAACTGAGAGGGGGAGGTGAATCAGTTGTCTTTGAGCTTAAATTTTTTTAACTCTATTAAGATATTCTTAATCTTTCTTCAAGTGATCATCAACATTATACAACATATGGATAGTAAAAGTAAAAAGCATCAGTCACACATAAGGTATACACAGAGATAGTTTTTCACGAGGAAACCCATAAAGGGAGAAAACCTCTTCTTCTTCGAAATGATAGGCAGTCTTTTAAGTTTTGTACATCATCTTTAATTGAGCACCAACTCAATGTGAGGCTGCTACCTCTATTTTACAAGCTGCAACTTGTTTGAGAGCATCAACTCT
>JASDQU010393007.1:2932-16365 GCA_032191745.1 Picea mariana | reverse complement strand
AGTGTTGAACATATGTCTGAAGAATGGTTATGCTTGCCACAATGCTGACAAGGATGGAGATCAAAACATTGATTCTCCTTGTAACCAACTCGATTACAATGTTGGCATTTATCATTTTGATGTTGAACTTGAACAAGTGAAGTTGAAGCTTCTTGAAGGAATCCAACATTTTGGAACTAGATTGGTCTAGTATAATCGAGAATATGAAAGGTAACTTCCTTGTCATATCCTAGTCCTGTTATATTCTTGTTGTAAATGATTTCTTCCCAAGGTCTAATGATGGGCCTAGAAAGAGTATTCTGAACCTGTTTATTTGACATCTGTGAAATTTGACTTACTGCATATTGTTGCATCACTGAAAGGTTTTATTTACTAAAATCAAAAGAAAACTCTTGAAATGTAGCTTCATGAATACCTTCATTTTCATTTGAGACTTCTTCTGAAGTTGTATCACTGTGTTGTTCTTGCACCAATTGTTGATCAAAAACTTCATCATCATCATAGAGAGGATTGTTCTAAACAAAAACTAGTTAAAAACACTTCACCAATTGTTGACTTTTGAGATCCTCGATTCCATCATTCAATAGTTGGGATAGATATTGAAGAAGTCTAACTTTAGCTTGCGTCACTTGCAAACAAGTTAGCACTGATTGAAGAGTTTCTTTGTTCAATATCACTGTTTTGTCTTCAGTGGTGTTTATTAGAGTGTTCAGTAACTTTAATAATTCAAGATTTCAAGCCATTTCAAAAACACTAAATGAGGTCTCCTTGTGCAGGTAGATCCTGATTATAATTTGAATCGACAAAAGAAGGCTTATCTGCAACTCACTCACTTGAATCGCTCGCTTTAACTTCACGCTTGCTTGATCTTGTTTCACGCTCACTTGTACTCTCTCACTTGAACTTTTCGTGCTTTCTTCCAAGAAGTTGAGGGTGTCGGATACTACCGAAAATGCAACCAAAACTTTGATGTTTACAATGATTTGAGTTAAACTACTCAACCTTGTCAATTTCGACTCAAAATTACAATGAATCTTAGGTGTCGGGCTCAACCGAGAATGCACCCAATTACAAAGTAATTCAACTTGATTTGATTGGATACTTACAAAATGATTATAGTTGATCTTGATTACTTACAAAAAATACTATTTGCAAGTTTACAATAAAATGTCTATTTCAAAGTTGATTTGATCTTAAAATTTAATGATGTTTTTTAGTCCTTGATTATTAGCTTAATGTGTCCAATGTTGATGTGATTGCCAATTTGATATCTCTGTTGCTGCTTAATTACTCGTGCTTCAATGTATGTGTTTCACTGGCGTTAATTGTATGCTTGAATTAACTTGCTTGGAAGGCCATATGTGTGTAATCGTATGAAAAATTGTAAATGTACTTATGTAAAAACTAGACATAAAACATTACATAAAGCAACCATGAAAACATTCACCACCGCACATAATGACAATGTCCTTAAACCCCCTTATTCAATTTCAAGACAAGTCTAGGATGAGAGCAACCACAAAAAAAAATTGATTTTATTAATATATTCTCTGAAACCACAATGATACACCCATCATTTAAAATACAATTCAACTTATATATGATTCTTACAAAGTTGAATTGATCTTAAAATTTCTTCATATAGAATTTTGAAAAATCAAACAAGAGTTCTCACTAATCAAAATTTGACAAAAATGACAAATACCCACTCAAGATATCCTTTTAAATTCCAAAGCACACAAAGCCCCCTTCTCACTATCACTAATGATCATTCTCAATTACTAATGAAAAACATATTAAATTCACTCACCTTAATGATGAAAAGGTATTAAGTTCTCTTTAACTCCACCTTTATCACTTTTATCCAAAAGAGAAAATATCATAAAGTAATACTTCGAATTAGTGTTAGAAGTATGACTTTAAAAATGATCTATGTTTTTCCCAAATCTTTTGAAAAAAGGTTTTGAAAAAGATTTACTCTTCTTGTCGTTTACCTTCTCAAATCTTAATTCTTGATTTAAGTTCAAGTCATGGTCAATTTATAAGTAATTTAATCACCCTCAAATATTTTTTCTCGAATTAGGTTATCCATTCAAGGCTGGTTAGAACCATCTCATTCTCCACACTGCAATTTGGATTTGTAACTCCAATTCATTATCACTCTATTTTCAATTACACGGAGTTTTCCTTTGCTCATTCAATACTAAATGAACATCCACCATTGGCACATTCCTCTTATTCCATTTAATATTTGTCACTTTAAACCATCATTTCTCTATAAATTTGTAAAAGGAACTTTGGAATCTTTACCTTTGTCTCTCGTGAAGAGGCATTTTTTTCCTCCGCAATTATGCCAAAATAGAGTTTAACTCCTTGTTGTGACTTCACCAAGACATTAACACAAATCCATCCTTCGTCTAGATGATCCAACGACTCTGGTACTATCTTCACTCCATAACGAGCTTTCCTTACTCGTTTTACACACACAAGGGTTATTACATAAAAGCCCTTCCTTGAACCCCCGTAATGGATTCAATTTCCATCTTTCTCTACATCAGAGATTCCTTTCATGTCTATTTCATACTCAGACCTATGATAGAAATAATTTTCTAATAGGCTGTTAACTTCCAGCATTTAATTACTATCCAAATTTCTTAGCTTCTAACTAGGTCCACATTTGGTTATTCAATCAAATATATGATTAGATTTGGTATCTGGTCATTCCATAATCCCGAGCGTTGTACAAGATTGGGAGAACACATACCTTATCTAATTCATACTTTAATTATTCATTAGCTTCATAAGTAAAAGCATCACCCTGGAAGGCATCTTTCGCCACATTCAAACCTGTTCTTAAAAACTCAACCAATATATTTAAATATAATAAAACTTCTGAGCACTTATTGTCTTTCTAAGAACTCACTATCTCTCCTTCTCTCTGATATTTCTCCTCATACGTTTTATGATAATATGCATACCTTAAGGAATATAATATCTCATGAATTTAATGTTGATATATAAGTTTACTTAGATAGGTATGTCGTGCCATCTTTTTTGGCTGTTTATGGATAATCACCATGTGCTTCTTTGACTTATCCCATCCATCTACTTGTCTCATTACTTCATGAGAGAGTTATCTATCTACCTTCATCAATGTTGTCTCCTCTCAACCTATTATAA
Organism: Picea mariana; assembly: GCA_032191745.1. Classification (NCBI taxonomy): domain Eukaryota; kingdom Viridiplantae; phylum Streptophyta; class Pinopsida; order Pinales; family Pinaceae; genus Picea; species Picea mariana. The sequence goes on along the minus strand of JASDQU010393007.1, from coordinate 13,185 downwards.
ATAGAGGAGCTCTTCAATGTAATCATCAAGCATATCTAATAGATCATTCTCTACTTGTAGAAGGTTATTGGTCTTTGCAGTTATCTTGTTGTGCCTATGATATTATATTTTTCTCAATATCTAGATGGTATCAGAGCTGCTCTGCAAACCCCTTCTCCTTTCTTTTGAGAGATTTGCAAGTTTTTTGAGATTTTTAGAGATCCAGTTTGAGATCTTTAGTTCGACTTTCCACCCTGTGTGGATCTGTCCATAGGGTGTTGATTGTTGATCTTAGGGAGGCACCATTTTTTCTGCACTTGATCACCGTGTTTCCGGAGGAGGATCAGTATCCAGAGGAGGACACTGTCATACTTGCCTGCGACAGAGATATCAAGTTCGAATCTCGCGGAGTCTGCAGCTTAATGCTCTTGGACTGTCAGGCGAACGTGGGAGAGAGAGGCAAGATGAGGTCCTGATCCATGTCTTCCTCAGACCTCCTCTCGGCCTGCTCAACGAGACTCTCAGCTAGCTGCCTGTAAGCCAGACTGGTGGGCGACGCTAAGGTGTCATCAACCCAAGTCCAGTCCAAAGGAGCGAAGGCCATCATCGGTGAGAACAAGATCGAAATGGGGGAAATGACAATCGGATCGAGCTTTAAGCGTTCGCTGGTGAGGATAATCTCTGGAGGGCCGAGCAGAGGCGGGGAGAACTTCTGCAGGAGGTTGTTTAGTGGCTTGGGCGGTAGCTGCGTCGCGGGTTCGTAACTGTTCCCGGTGAGCTCCTGCACCAGTAATCGGAAGCCCGCGGGGTGGATGTTGTAGACCTTGGGAAGTGGTCGGGCAGCAATAGTGTTGGGCTTCTTGGATTTCTTAGACGAGGCCTTGTTCACGCTCAGACGCTATGCCATTGTCGCAACACACAGGACGAAATATAAATAAATGTGTCTTGTCTTTGAAGCGTGCGAGTTGCGTCTGGGGAATCGAACCTGGGTTGGCTTTGAATTGGTATTCGCACGGACCGAGCTCTCTATCATACGTATGGGGCCGTTCGTGGTCTTAAGGGTATCAAGTGGACTGTAGATTGGTAGCATTTCTTTTTGGAGAGCAATCATCTCGAACAATGTTGGCGAAAATATGATATTCTCAATAGACGGAGATGGAGAGGAGAAAGGGTTCAGTCGGCCGACATCGAGGACGGAGTTGAATTTCCCGTGGCAATGATGCAGCTGCAGAAGCGGATATCCAAATATTTTTAATCTGTAAATATTTTTAGATCTCTTTATTTAAAGCCTAGGTTTCCATTCTCTTTAGAGATACCACCCCAAGATCTGGTGTTTTATTGTTTTCTTTGTATTATCTATTGTAAATGGCAGAGTTAAGGATTGTTGAGCTCCTAACTCCCCATAATTATCATACATGGAAATTTAAGATGCAACAGTTGTTGCAATCAAAAGGGCTCTGGCAGATGTTGGTCGGGGCTCAACCTGTGTTCACTAAGGAAATCGAGAGGTTCGCCTATCAAAATAAACTTGATGAAGCCATGGGCCTCATCAGTTTACATGTGTCGGATAGCTTGTTGTTCCACATAGTTGATTGTAAAAATCCGAAAGTAAGTTGGGACAAGTTGGATTCCTTATTTGGAAAAATCAATGAATTTTGAGCCCTACAATTGGAAGAGGAGTTGTCATCACTGGTATCGGATGAGCATGCATCCATTGAAGACTATCTCACCAAATTCAGGGCACTAGTGGCTCAGCTAAAAGGGTGCAGAAAAACTAAATCAGATAAAGAGTGCATCTTCTTGATTTTATCCAATCTAAAAGGTCCTTATCCGGTATTTTCTTCTACATTTTATTCTACTATGGATGCACTAGGAAGTGAGTTTAAAATTCCTTCCTTTGAGCTTTTCTGTGAGGGTCTTACCAGAGAACAATCTAATCTTACTCAATTAGATGCTCTTTCTGGCTCTAACAATAAGGCTCTTGTGGCTCAAAACACCAAAACTAAGCACAAGACTCGGTATAAGCAGAAGAAAAATTTTGCTCCAACTCGTGAGTTTACCTCCAAGTCTCAGCCGAAAACAAAACCATTTCCTCCATCTTCCAAGTTTGGCAAGTCTTCCTCCAAGACAAAGAAGAAGAAGTCAAATGACACATGTAGCTTTTGTGGCGGACATGGGCATGTAGAATCTAAGTGTTAGTTGAAACTTGAAGCTTTGAATGAAGCCATGAAGAAGCATAAGATTTTAGTACCAAAACCTTATTCTACTAGTAAAGGACATGCTTTATCATCTCAAGATTTGTATGCATCTTCAAATAGATGGATACTTGATTCTGGTGCTTCACACCACATGACTCATTCTCATGAATTGTTGGCTTCTACATTTGAATGTTGCAATTCGCAGATTGCAGTTGGAGACTCTACACAGCTGGATGTTCTTGGATATGGCACAATGCAGTTAGATAAAGGGTTCATTAATGATGTTCATCTTGTTCCTCACATCTCTGCAAATCTTCTCTCTATATATCAGATTTGTCATTCTGGTAATGGGAAAACAATAGAGTTTTCTCCTAATGATGTAATCATCCGAGAACTACAAAATCCAGACATTGTTGTTGCATCTGGAAAAGTAGATCATAGTTCTCATCTGTATAAGATTGCTTCTTTTGAGTCTTCCTTAGGTTCCTCTTTCATTGCACAATTCGATGCTTTGAGTAAGCTTTAGCATGAAAGATTTGGACATCTCAACTACAGATATCTGCAGCAGTTAAGTACCCAAAAATTGGTGCTTGGTCTTCCTAAAGTTTCTTATACTGATGGATTTTGTCCAGGTTGTGTCCTTGGAAAACAATATCAAGATCATTTGCCTAAAGGAAAAGCATGGTGTGCTACAACACCTCTTGAGTTGGTACATAGCGATCTCATGTCATTTCCAACTTGCTCATTTTCAGGGGCTAAGTATGCACTGACCTTCATTGATGGCTTCTCACGTCGCTCTTGGGTGTACTTTCTTAAGTACAAGAGTGAGGTCCTTGCTACTTTTAAGAACTTCAAGGCTTTTGTTGAGAAGCAATCATCTCTTTCTATCAAGAAACTATGCACAGATAATAGGGGGGAGTATGTCAATCAAGGATTCAAAGATTTTTGTAGAGAACATGGAATTCAACATCAGCTCATTGTTCCCTACAACCCTCAACAAAATTGTGTTGCTGAAAGAAAGAACAGAACACTAAAAGAAATGGAAAACTGTATGATTCAGTCCAAGAACATGGCACCCTCTTTTGGGGCTGAAGCAGTAAACTGTGCAAACTACATTCAAAATAGGATGCATCATCGGGCAGTACTGCATAAGACTCCAAAGGGAGATTGGAGCCATGTTAAGCCTGATGTCTCTGCTTTTAGAGTATTTGGCAGTCCAGCATGGGCCTTAATACCAGCTGAAAAATGAAAAGCTATGGAGAAGAAAAGACAACCATTAATATTCGTTGGTTATTGTGAGGACATAAAACAATATAGGTTATTTGAAAATATTACTAAAGAAGTCTTTTTTCGACGAGCTGTCCGTTTTGATGAAGGATTCAACCCCACATCAAATCCTTCTCCATCTTCAGATTGTCATGTAGACAATTTTGTTGAATTTGCAATAGAAAATGATGATGAACCTTTTGAAGTTCAACATCAACCAGAAGAAAATCTACCACCTGCAGCAATGGAGCATGAGCATCATGAACAAATTTATCTTGAACATGAACAACTTGATCAAGAACCTCATCTCAGGAGGAGCCTTCATGAGAGAAAGAGGCCTGACAGGTATGGCTATGAGCCAACTGATTTCAGCTATTCAGCCTCAGCCTCTTCCCCTATTCAATCACAAACAATAGGTGTCTCCTTCTTGAGTCATACTATCTCAAATGATCCACAACCATTTTCTGACGTTGTTGGCATACCTGAGTGGGATGCTACCATAACAGAGGAGTATTCTTCATTGATGAAGAATCACACATGGGATCTCGTGTCTCTTCCAAAGGGACGAAAGCTAGTTCGCTGTAAATGGATCTATAAAACCAAGTATGCAACAGATGGCTCTTTTGACAAGCATAAGGCACGTCTTGTGGCCAAGGGATTTTCACAAGTTGAAGGGATTGATTACTCTGAGACCTTTGCCCATGTTGCCAAGATGAATTCTATCCACCTTGTTCTTTCTATGGCTACTTCGCAAGGATGGCCAGTCTACCAGATGGATGTAAAGAGAGCTTTTCTACATGGTGACTTAGATGAGGAAATCTACATGGAGCAGCCCCCTAGTTTTGTGCAGGATTCTTCTCTTGTTTGTAGGCTCAGACGTTCTCTTTATGGTCTCAAACAAGCTCCTCGAGCTTGGTATGAGAAGATGGATAGTTTTTTTATTTCTTCCAGGTTTGATCGTTGTCATTCTGGTCCTACAGTTTACACTCAGAAGCATGGAACTGATCTCTTGATTTTGGTTATGTATGTGGATGATTTAATTCTCACTGGGAGTTCTTCATCTATGATTCAGAGTATTCAGCAAGCATTGATGGGACAATTCGATATGACAGATCTGGGGCTTCTACATTATTTTCTTGGTCTCCAGGTTCTTCAGTCTTCTAAAGGAATCTCCATTTTTCAGTAGAAGTATGCACTTGATTTACTTCAGCGCTTTGGCATGGTTGATTGTAAACCTCCTCCTACTCCATTTCAATCAGGAGTCACACTTTCTGCCAGTTGCTCATCACCACATATTAATCCTTCATTGTATCGACAATTGATTGGGAGTTTGTTGTATCTGACTCATACATGTCTTGACATATCTTATGCAGTAGGACTTGTCTCTCGGTTCTCTCAAGATCCTCATGAGAGTCACTGGAAGGCAGCTGAATGCATTCTGAGGTACATTTAGGGTACTACCAATTTTGGTATTCAGTACTCTTCTGGTACCTCTCATCTTGTGGGATTCACTGACTCTGATTGGGATGGTTCGGGTGATCATCGAAATTCCACATTTGGCTTTGTCTATTGTATTGGCTCCGCACCTATTACATGGTCTTATAAAAAGCAATCTGCAATTGCTTTATCCTCTGCGGAAGCTGAGTATTGTGCTGTAGTTCTTCCAAGTCAGGAGGTTCTTTGGCTTCAACAACTCCTTACAGAGTTTGGCATTCAGTAGGATCATCCCACCACTCTTTGGTGTGATAATCAGAGTGCCATACACATCTCTCGCAACCCAATGGAACATCAACGGACCAAACACATTGATATCCACATGCACTTCATTCACCAACTCATCAAGGATGGTGTTCTCAACCTGGAGTATTTTCCTACTTAAGCGCAAGTTGTTGACATCTTCACTAAACCTTTGGCATCACCTCGCTTTCTACAGCTACGATTGATGCTTGGGGTCAAAGAAGTTGTCTCTGGGGGGTTACCTTAAGACCTCATATTTTCTTTTGTTTTCTCTCTTTAGGGGAGGAGTTTTTTTTCCTACGGTTTTTCTCCTTTTCTCCACTTATGAGAGTTTGTATTGGATACATTAGTAAGCTCGTATCCATGATTCATATATTTTTTTTTACTTCCCTATGTTTCACTTATGGGGGGGTGTTGATGTATAAGTTTACTTAGATAGGTATGTTATGTCATCCTTTTTGGCTGTTTATGGATAATCACCATGTGATTCTTTGACTTATCCCATCCATCTACTTGTCTCATTACTTCATGAGAGAGTTATCCATCTACCTTCATCAATGTTGTCTCCTCTCAACCTATTATAAATAGAGGAACTCTTCAATATAATCATCAAGCAGATCTAATAGATCATTCTCTCCTTGTAGAAGGTTATTGGTCTTTGCAGTTATCTTGTTGTGCCTGTGATATTGTATTTTTCTCAATATCTACATTTAATTCTTAAGCATGGAGGAATGGTCGTCTATTAATCCAAAATTGATTCCTTCGTTGTGAACACATTTTCAATTCTAGAACTCATATACCCCAAAACAGTTCCCAAAGGGTGATTTCGGAAGGGATCGAATTTTCTTATACCCGCATACACAATCAATGGAACACATTGAAATTAATAACCCTGTATAATCACATCGGCCCAGAGTACCTTGTCTGTACTCATTTACAAGTTGTGAAGATCAGATCCACTTTTTCTGTTTTATGCGCTCTTCAAACTTTACTTTTTTTTTGGGCGCTTGAGATGACGCGGTAGAAAAATATCTAGATCTTCTCGTTTAGAATCCACACTCAAGGGACTTACAATCAATTTAATGATATGCAAGAAGCACTAAACCATAGACTGTATTTTGAGATCTGGATCGCCCACTAGAAATAGTATCAAGTGTTTCGCACTTGGTGGTGGCCTAGAATTAGCAATGTATTTCAACCCAAAAACAACAGCTTGGTTTCCTCAACAAATTTAATGGAATTCACAACATTTTCCCTGAGTTTGTCAGAACCTTCAAAACCAAAGAAAAAAATGCAAGAGGACCAGAGGTCGCGGGATCCGAGCTCACCACAGGTAACAATATAACCACAACTAACACAAATATAAATCTCAAGGACAACTGGATCGAATTAATTTTAGATCTGATTCTTAGAAAATTTATTTGCAATGGGTAGTTCAATGTCCACAATAGAATATTGCTTCAGTGATTTTATTTTATAGATCTATAAACACATCTACATTGGCCACTATTCTGAGAGATATTGATATGCAACATAGGTGCAAATTTCAACACTACCCACTAATTGTAATATTTCAACTAAACAAAGGCACGTTGCAACTGAAATCAATAAAAATTTAAAAGAAGTATGACCTTGTCTTCCTTCAACATAGTGGATTTGCATGCTCCTCTTTCGTTGGATGCTCTTGTTGCACCTCACTTCCCATGTAAAAATACCATGGATATCAAGACTACCAGGCTACTCTTAAGAATTATAAGGTTGTGATATTTTCATCCTCTTTTCACCATGGTTCTTATGCCAATTGATAAAATATAGACAAGAACAACATGATGACGGAAAAGACTCACTAGCCAACAATAATGTATTCACACCAATGGTACATATTTATAGTACATATTTGATCTAGATCCTAAAATCATGCATGATGACTAGGCTAGGCAATCTTAACTAAATCATTAGTCATCACTTAAGAATATATTACTAATATCCTAAATGAATAAGAAAAATATAGGTGACAACTAGACTTAGTGATTGGTAAGGTAAGCCATAGGCTAACATACAACACATCCTTCCATACTTCATTAAAAATGTCTCTATTTCTGGCAGTTTATGGATAACATCTTCCATCCATTACATCACCCTTGAAAGGGAATACAAAGGTTCAAGAGGTGGATGACCACATAGGGAACCAACAAGAGGTCCTCAAACTATTAAAGGAAAATTTGGTTACATTGACACAAAATAGGATGAAACAACAAGCATATTGATGTTGCAGTGATAGGGAATTTGACATTGTGAATTGGGTATTTATGAGGCTACAACCATACAAATAGATGTTCTTCAAGAAACAAAAGAAGGACAATAAATTAGCACCCAAATATTGTGTCCCCTATAAGGTCTTGCAAATTATTGGAAGTATGGATTACAAATTTGAGGTGCTTCCATCTTCATGTGTACATCTAGTATTCTATGTTTCTTGCTTAAAAAAGATCATCGGAAACAATATCCTAGTCCAAATATTTTACCAGAGATCAATGAAGAAGGGGAAATCATATTAGAGCCAAAAATAATCCTTGAAACAGTAATTAAGCAATTGATAACCCCTTATGAAGCCTTGGATATTGAATTATTACATTTCTAGTGTTATATGTGTAGGTCGGCCAAAACCTCCTCCCTTTCATCATAATTGTACCACTTTGTCTCCCATATATATATCTATATGAAGGTGTTAGGGTCCTAACCCACACATAGGTAGAAAAATATATTCGGATGTAATAAAGGTCAATATTAATAAGGCCTTTCAATAAAATAGAACAAATCGGATGAAATAAGACCTAATAGAAGCTTTCTCTTCTAGAAGGATCTTCCTCTAGATGCTTCTTTTGATAGACATATTTAGTATAAATAGGAGTCGAGGGTATGAGAACCCTAGCTTGGATATTATTGTAATAGAGCTCTGCTCAACTGGAGGTTGCCCCCTCGAAGAGGCCCGTGAACATTGCTTTCAGAATCAAAGTGTTATTTTTGTTGTTATTCTTATATCATTTCAGTGCTACTGTGGTGATTGTTCTGGTTATATTGTTGTTATTTTTCCATTTCTAGCATTTTATTTATGTTCTACATACTTTTTATATTTGGTATATTACAAGTGGTATCAGAGCACTTTCCTTGGCAGAAGTTGTAGGTAAATTTCTTTTCAAGGTAGAGACATATTCTAACATCTTTAACCCATAGAGATATGTTGTTACGCGCATAAACCCGTGGTTGAGGGATTCATACACGCAGGAAATACAAGTGGTACTTAAGCGCACATGTGTTGGACACCCTTATAACCCTTGTTGGTACCCCTTCTAGTGGTAGCGCATCAGACATCACCTGTGTACGGATCGAACTAGATTACCTGAAGTCCTCTTTAGATAAACCAATCAGTCGCATGGTTTCTTTAGTGCCACCGAGAACAACAATTGGGAAGATACTCTCTAGTACCTGGGTAGTCGGGTAGTACGACTAAGGGTACACTCTAGCCTCCTTAGTTGGTTCCCTGATATATTGGGTTGGGTACTACTGTTGGACCCCACACATATATCAGAGAGCTATAGCATAGGGAAAACCTTTGTTTTTAGACCCCTTGAATACCTAACCCTTGGGGGACAGAAACATAAACAAATTAAAACAGACAAGATCTATTGTCGTGCAACTGTATTCGGGTTTCCAAATCACTACACATTTCTTCTTGGTTAAGCATTTGGGTATTTCATCACTGTAGTATTCTTCAGACCGGAGTATTCCATTGGATTCACCTCTTCTGGAAAACATTTCACCATTATTTGAGACCTATTCCATTGGATTCACCTCTTCTCCCTTATCACCTTCATACATATCATTTTTCGACAAAATTTTTGACCCCATTGCCCCTTTTCAGTTCCCTCGTCCTCATGGCCCATACCCGTAGCCAACAATTGGAAGATCGCTTCAATACCTTGCAATCTAGTCTCATGGATACCCAACAAGAAGTGAAACAACTCAGTGCCAATGTTGTCGCCATCAATACAACCATGTAGTCCTCAATGGAGGAAATCAAACAAGAACTGACCANCATAACTTTCAACACCATCACTTTCAATGTGACCTACGCCTTCCACGGGTGGATGTGACCAAATTTGATGGCTTGGACCCCACTGGTTGGGTAACCCAAATGGAACATTATTTCTATTTATACGACATTATAGATGACTTGTCCAGACTTCGGTATGGTGTTCTACATCTAGATCAAGAACGTTGGCAATGGTGGCAATGAAGAAAAACTTCCCGTCAAGGGTATATTGCTTGGACACACTTTGTGTCAGAGCTTTATGAATGCTTTGACACTGACACCAACCATTTGGTTCGTTTGACAAGGTTGAAACAATCAGGAACAGTGGAAGACTTTATAGCTTCCTTTGAGTGCTTGGCTTTTCAGATAGAGGGCATGTCTGATGCCTTTTTCTGAGAGTGTTTTATCAGTGGCCTCAAGGATGAGATTCGGGCCCATGTCCTCATGGTTCGGCCTCAGAGTTGGGTGGAGGCTACTAAAAGATATAACGAAGTACAATAGGTTATATCTTCTCAAAACCAAAAACCCTCATTTATCCCTCGCCCTAAACCCGTAAATCCCACTACTCCCTCCGCTCCACTAAAGATCCAAAAATTGACCAGGGCTTAAATGGTTGAACGCCAACTCAAAGGCCTTTGTTATAATTGTGATGACAAATATTTCCCGGGACACAAGTGTAAGGAAAAAAATCTTTTTATGGCCATCTCCGAGGATATTTCACAAGACGATGTTGAAACTCCCCTTATGTCTGAGTCACCTGAAACCACTGACATAACCCCTCCCTCAGACCCTCCTAAAGTAGAACCGGTCATTTCCCTCAATGCTCTCACTGGTTTCTCCGCTTCCCAAACCCTCAAGCTAATTGGTTACATCAAGCATCGGAAGGTCATCATTCTGGTTCATAGTGGAAGCACCCATAATTTTATTCATCACCACATTGCCCAAGAAACTCATTGCTACATCCATGCTGTCAACAATTT
>JASDQU010393006.1:0-10950 GCA_032191745.1 Picea mariana | reverse complement strand
TGTAATGTGCATATGAATCTATGTCTAGGCCTAGAGGGTAACTTCCTTCTAACACTATTATTATGGTTTGATCTCATGGGTGAGTTACAAGTTTGTTTATTAATGGTAGATGGATTGAATTGATCTAGTGTGTTTGTAAGATCTCATTCTAATAATATTTATATGAATGATAAGTATGCAGTTGGGATTTTGAAGGGTAAGTATGCAAGTGGAACTCACATTTTTCACGCCATCTGATTTATCAATATTGTTGTCAATGTTGATTGAATCAATCACTAACTCCAACCAACATTATACATCACCAAGTCCTATGAATAGGTGTTTATGAACATTGAGCATTGGAAAACAAAAATGTTAAGGGAGAACATAATATGCCATAGTGTACCTTACTTGTGGTAGTTTGGAATGGCTTAACTAAAAGCCACCATGCCTTCAAAATGTTATAAACATCATGCATTTTGCTAAAATTTTGCAACCACCAAAGGCTTACTAACATTGTGGGAGGTGAGAACTCATACGTCCTTTGAAGAGTATCAACACCATATTGCTCGATTTTGTCATCACTCTATGATTTCAATGTTCAACTTGTTACATCCGCATTCTCAATCAAGGTATTTATTATGTTTATGCATGAAAACAATTCCTCTTTGTATCCCACCTTGTGGAATCACAAGACCTTAACATTGAAATCCTTGGGTTCCTGTCCTTGGCTTATTTTTCTGCTCGCAATGATTTGTGGAAGGTTCAACATCATTGTACATATCATAGAGGAATGAAAAAGTAGGCTCTGAGGCAATGTTGAGTAGCAACATCATGTCCATGACACAATGAAAAGAATGGTAATGCTCTTTGTCATGTGAGACACAATGAAAAGAAGGGTAATGCTTTGAAAAAATATTATAAAATGATTGACATGGCCATTTCCAACCCCTCATGCTTAATCCTTAAAACTTATTATTACATCATCCCAAAAATTTCTTTTTTCATGTTGCACCAAGTTTAAAGTTTATAGATTGCTTGGAAAAAGATGCTTGCCACATGTCACATGTCACAAGACTTTCAAAGTTGCATATATCATGTCAAAAGATTTTGGAAGTTGCATATTGCATATTCAAGTTCTATTTGTTGCCTAGACTCCATAGCCCAAGCACAAGACACCAGGTCTTGCTTGCATTCTCACGTCTTAAATCAAGGAGTATTGAATCAATATATACCAAGTCTTATAAGAGAATATGAAATTATCATTAAGTGTATAACAAAATTACATTCACAGATATATACAAGCCATTGAAATATCCTTGTGTATATTATCATGAAAAAGTACCCATAATGTCAATGCATTATATGCATCATTACATGTTCAGCTATATAATGTACATCTAACTGTCTTATAAAATTATTACATGACATCATGAATTTCTTTTAGTCTTATTTTGTGCTTTCTAGTTCTTAAGAAATTCATCCATCTCCATGTCTTCATTTACTGGCTGCTCTTTAGCAGTTGATGTTGTTTCAGTCCTTTCATGTTGTGTATGTCTGGTCTCGTACCCATGGCGTGGATGTTGTTGTGAGGGGCCATCACCTAAAAAAATAGATAATATTAAATTTATATGGCCAATTTTTAAATATCATTGAAGTAGTTCATTAATATTAAAAAAAAAATCAGCAATATAATTATTTACCTGGTCCTCTAGTCGGCACTGTTGGAATGGCTGCGGGCCTATTCACCTGATCTTTAGGTTGAGGAGGAACATCTATGACATTATCTGCCATTGAAACGTCAAAATTTATAAGTACAAAATTACTAAGTATATGATTAATATATAAACATTTTATCATCTTGGGCCTCAGTCATAGGAACATCTTGGGGTTGCACCTCACTGGGATGGGGCTGCTGGGGAGCACCATGATCTTCTAGATTCGTTGCACTATCAACACTCTATTGTCTAGTACTAATAGTTTCGTTGATAATGCTGCTCCCCTAATTAAAACAAAGTAAGACATTAAATTATGGATGAGATCAAACATTTATATATTTTATAAGTAATGAAAGGTTAATGTGGACTGATTTTTATTTACCTTATCCCACAAATTGGATCTTGGGGTCTGCCCCATGCTTTTCCTACGATCAACCATGACTTTATAACCATACTTGTAACCAAGTTGGAGGTCTTCTTCCGTGGTTTTAGTTTCGAAGTCATTTCCCTGCATTGCATAAGGGTATGGTTTTTTAATGTTTTTGGCTGCAATTACCGTAAAGTTGTAAGGTGATACAAATAATATTATTAAGATGTTTGGGTACTTACAATTTGTGACTGTAACCTCGAGTAGCCGCCCTGGCCTAGCTTGTGTTGACTATGTTTGGCAATCCTTGCTTTGGTTGCCTTCGAAGTGTCAGGCAACCTATCATCAAATTTTTTAAGTATGTTATATATAACCACACTTTTATTTAGATCTAAAGAAAAATAAAGCTGGTATTGAATTCAAAAAATTGTAATTTACCTTGGTGTACCAATTATTTGTTCTCTCGATTTTTTCAAAATATTCTCTTTTGCATCATCAATGATCAGCTTCCACTCCCTTTCTGGAATTGAGGGAGGATGCTCATACCTAGGATTTCTTGCAAAGCTTCGTCTATAAACATCCTGCGTATATTTTAAATATTCACCCGCTGTAGATGTGGCCACTTTTTTATTGAATGTGTCTACACCAAAGAGGCCTTCAAGATAATTCATAAGTTCCTTTTTGAGGTTGGAATTTTGGAAATTCCACCTCATGCGTAAGGTTTCCCCAAAAATAGACAAGGTCTTGCTCTCTAGGTGCCTATAAAAATGATCATTTCCTACACACAAAAAGATATGATCATTAATTTAAAATTAATAATCTAGATGATTTTTGTATGAGGACAACATTAAACGATTAAAATATGAATGAAAACTACCCAAGAGTCTTGATTGTTTTAATGGAAGTCCATTATTGTCGACCAAAAATGTGCATGGAAGGGTCCTCGTTCTTGTCACATGTCTAGCTCCAGGAAATGAAACCATCTGAACCACATCACTATGATCCTCATCTCTGCCACCATCTCTAGACTCTGATCGAGGTGTGGATGCCCGACGGTGTGTGTCATGGCTCCTATCTAAATTAGGTGTGGAATATGGAGAAGTAAATAGTGCTCTAGTAGCTGTATGACCACCCGCATCAGGACTCTGTAGCATCTCTGTAGTGCCACTACTACCAACACTGGGCTGAACAGGCTCCAAAAATTCCTTTATAAAAAAGAAAATGTTTTTTAGTGAGATAATGTAAAAGTTAAATTACAAAGTATCATAATTGAACATATGAGTGCATTAAAAAAAAACACTTTAAATTATGGGTATTACCTTATATGTGTTAAGTTGTGACATAAGGATCTTGATCTTTTCTTTGACATCGGGAGTTTGTTTTGGACGATCTAACAAGCTAGCAAGTTCCTTTTTAGCTTTAATGATCTCTTTTTTTTAACAAGAGCATTGGATCAGGGCATGAATAAAACCCCTCCTTGTCGGCGGAATCATGATCCACATGGCATGCAGACTACATATAATTTCAGTAAAAACAATGTTATTTCAATAAAATTATATAAGCAAATAATAAAAACAACGTAAAACGAAAGTGGAAATTGATAATCATTTACATGTTCTACAGTTGGCCCTTTTCCATGATCATCCTGCCACATTATAATATAATTATAACCCCCAAATATTTAAAAAATTGTTAATGATAACAAAAAAACAATGTTAAAGATAATATTTACAACAATGTTAAAGATAATAAAAAAATATAATGCAATAAGTAGAGGTTTCTTAAAGAGTCGTTGCATAAGAACCTACACACTATTAGTCAATGTTTCTATTTGATTCAAATGGTAATCCACTAATAAATCTTCCCCGAGAGCTATCTTTTTTATTGCACACATGACTATCTGATTCTCTTCACGTCCCTCATATATGCAATTCAGTTGCTTGTTTGTTGTCCTGGGTCATGTGCTGTTTATAAACCCTGCAATATTGCTAGAAACTTTAGGCCTTCCATCAATATAGATAGTCACTCCCTTATTTTTATCCTTGTTTATTAGTTGTATATAATTTATGGTGAGTGCATATCTCCACATACTTTGCATGTACCAGACCAGCCGCATCCAATTGTTATAATTGTAACATGGTCCGACATAGTCCATCAATTCAGTTACCGTATTGTATTTTACAATTATTCCATCTATGGAAAATAGCCCCAAGCCATGCAGGGAGGATGGTGCAATGTGATATGTCCTATTGTTGACAACGAAGTCAACATCTATAGGAGGTAGTTCCTTAGGTACCAATTGTTTCACTAGATGCTTATACCTGAGTGGAACATCTATGTCTCCTATGTTCTCATCATCATAAGAGCATGATCCTCCTTTGGAAAGAAAAAATTTCATGCACCTACAAAATTTTATTATGAATTTTTCACCTCTGGTCCTTGTTTGCTTATCATATCTACTAGATGCAGTCACATTTCCGGCCTCTATTTGTCCTAAGATTTCCTCACTCGACGAAGAAATATTTGACAGGTACTTGTTTGGTTGTACCTTCAGTTGCATGTGCGCATGTTGTTAGTTAGTAGTACATCATCATATTCAGAGTTCTAAATAAAATTTTTATATCTTTAGTTTTGGATGCACAATTAGACTAGGGTGCAATTACCAATATTAGTAGTCAACCACCTAATTTAATGTGATATCCCTCTTGATTTTGGACATATTAAGGACATATTAATGTGATAACACTAAGGACATGATAAATTTATCATATGGATCTAAGAAAAAAATATTAGTAAGGTTGTTGTTTGTTGGATTTGTGCAAATTAGAATTATTATAAGAAATGTCCATTGAAGATGAGGGTCAATGCTGTGGAGTAAGAAATCCAACCATCAGTTGGTGTGTTGCAAATCTTGGGTGCCTTAATTGGCAATATGTCTAAGGAAAGCCAAGAGTAGAACTATACAAATATTACTTTTGTTCGATACGAGAGTAGAACTATACAAATATTAGTTTTGTTCAAGCCAAGATTAAAACTATACAAATATTAGTTTTGTTCAATCCAAGTTGAATAATAAGTTAGTTATGGCGATAAGAATAACATTCTCCATTGACCTTGTGTAAACCATTCCATTAGGTGTTTGTTGCACTGAGTGTAAAGAACAATGTTGGAGAATTATAAGATGTAAGTTAGGTATGAGCTATTTGTTACCTCTTTATTACCTTTTATTTTAAGTGTATCCATATTTTGTATTGATCAAATGAGGAATTAACCTGAAAATGATGCCATTAGACACAAACTCAATCCTAAAGCCAACTAAGGATAAAAAACAACACACACTAATTAATCTAGGAGTCAATCATGCAAACAAACCTTCTCATAAAGAAGCGCTAGTTGGTGATGGAATCCAACATCGTAGAATCAATGCGCGAAGGGGCTGCGTTTCGACGGGTGGGAAAGTTACGTTGACAACTTACTTAACGAACTAACGTCCTGGTGCAATTTACCTCACTGAGCAGTGGGCAACCATCCAAGGAGTCCGAGTGAGTCTAGCCAACATTGATCCTAGGTACAACACCACCTTCCCTGTGCTGTCACCTTGTGTAGGAAGTCTAAAAGATTATGGCCTCTATGGTACCACCTACTATACCAAAGTAGAGGGGGATAGTTTACAATCAACACCAAGACCAACAAAGTAGGGTTGATTACTCCGAGGGCCCTAATGCGACCTTTTGATTGACCCTTGTGTTAGAAGGGCTTCCCAAAGTCAGCGATATAACAACTGGATTTCACTCCCTAACTCAAGGCTTTATGTTTGTTTAGTAGCTTTGGAAAGTTATTCTCACAATCCTATTCCAAACCTCTACACCTAAGCTAAGATGGGTTTGAAGAGCCCTAGAAAAATTTCTAGATAAAGTTTAATTAGCGCTTGATTTTAGGTTGTTGTTACTCAAAGGAGTGGTCGTGAAATTGATGACGTTTTGACTCGACTCTTTAAACCATGCAAGAGGAAAATGAAATGCAAGAAATTCAACTTCGATGAAAACTATCTATGGGAAGGAGCAAAAGGTTTTAAGCAAAGAAACAATTTCTTGATAGATTACTATGTGTGCAGTACTGCAAAATGACCCGATTTTTAAAAATACCATGCAAATGTCATAGTTTACTTAGTACACCTATACAACATTGAATCAAATGTCACCATTTATAACATAGTAAACTTTTATGATTATAGAGACCACCATACACATCTTGAATACTCATAAGGACTCCTTCATCCCCTCTCTTCTCTACCTCCCTACTTTGTTCCCCCACTTTAAATTTCATTTTAATCCTAAGCAATTAAGTAGGAGATTAGGGGTATGTTTGATGATGTTTACTTGGTGTTGAAAGTTTTCCACAATTTGGTCTAGCATGTTTTTATATTTTGGTAGTTAACAATAAGTAGAGTGTGGGCACTTTTGAACCTTCTACTTCATTTGCACTTTTCCAATAGTTTGGCTCTAGTAATCTCAATTGAGAGAGGCTTAGAAGTTTGTGTTTCCTTGCATGTTGGTAACATGATTAATGTTGCATGCCACAACATCAATGGTTGAAATTTTGAAGTGAGAGGTCCTTTGCCAACATGGCAAAGAATGATCAAATAAATCATCATCGATCCCATTTAATTCACCCTTACTATATTTGCATGCAATCATTTTATTAATCTTTTCTAACCTTTGATGAGGACAATTTTGGGAGCATAATTTCCTGATTATATAATTTTGGGAGTATATTTAGTAAATTATTATTTACCTGGTGTAAGGTTTGCCAGAGACTAATTTAGATGTGAATCATGGATAGTGTTTTTGTGGTGAACTGCAGAAAATCTATCCTTTGGCCATATTGAATTTGAAAATTAGTAAGTTTCATGGTTTGTTGGCTGTAATTTTTGGTAGTAATGGTAAATCCAAAATGCTGAGACATGGGATTCCATCAATCAATAAATCTTACTTGCATAAAATATTAAAGGTTGATTGTGGTAAGCAAACTTTATGTCTCACTATCCTCATTTGCTAGAAGAGAATCTAGGGTTGTTTCATTGGTCTATGCTTTTAATTTTCATCATTGCTTGAGAGATAGATAACTATCACTGAAATTCTGTATTTTTGCTCATATGGAATCCTTAAAGATGGGAGTTTCCAATATGTTGATGGTTCTTTCTCCCAATTGTTCTTCTTCCTTTCAAAGTTGTGAAATGTGGGAATCGATACCAAATAAGCATCAATCCTATTTCTTTGCAGTATTACAATTTGACATAGATAATCTTTTATGTCACTCTTTCTTCAACACGGTACTGTACAAAGCCTCAAATTTTTATCAACAGATCAAAGAAAGCATTTTTGTTTTTCTAATGACTACATTTCCAACTGGTGTGGCAACATTTGGACAATAAAGAAGAGTCAAAACGTTTTCCGGGGAAAACATTCGTATTCCTGCTAGTGTGGCAACATTTGGGAAACACATGAGAATCAAAAACGTTTTTTTTAACATATATTCTAAATTCATATGCATGGCATTGTTTGGGCAACAATGACAATGCAAAAACGTTTTTTTTTTTTAATTAATGCAAAATTTAGTGCATGCTATCCACCATTTTGTCTAAAAAAAAATAGTGAAGTTTTTGGGAGATGGCAATATATAATCGAAATTCCCTCCCTGCAGTGAACAGTTGCAATAAGAAGAGGACCTTGGGGAGATCCTAGAAGCAGATTGGAACTAATGTCAGTCCATCAATATCTTTGGATGCCCATAGCATAAGCAGGTTTAAAAATTTGGGTAAATTGAACTGGTTGATTATCATGCTCAGGGGAGCGAGACCTACATTGGACATAGAGAAGAAAAAATCTGTAAGGATGCCTTAATGTCTCATATTTGTAGTGTGAGGAAATGGTATGGCCCCAAGATTGCAGAAAAAGAAGAAGAGAGTCAGGCTGCGAAGGTTGTCATGTAAAAATAAGGATGAAGAGCCTATGAAGAAACTTATTTTGCCTGGAATGGTGGGAGAAATGAGTATTGATATTACCAAGTATTGGTGTCAGCAATATCAACGTTTTTTAGGTTTGATGAAGGTATTAAACCAGATGAATATACACCAAATATTTTCATTTTGGGGGGGGGCACAAAATGTGGATCTGGATCAACTTGTTGAGTTGTCGTGGCTTTCCAGTCTTCCTCTTGTAGTTAAAACTTGAGATTGATAAGGATTGTGTAAATGGTATATTGAAGGCCATCACTGCTCACTTTGGGGATATCTCATTACCTACTGACATTTAACATGCCTGATGCAAACATGCGATACTAAGAATGGATTTGTATTGATTCTAGGTCTGTGAAGGTGAGCATATATAGAAATGTATTCTCTTTGAGGAAAAATGAGTTCAAAAGATTTCCTGTGGATGATAATGAAGTATACTCCATGAATGATTAATGGCTATTGGAAACTTTGTTTCTTTTTGGGATTTATTAGCTGTGAAACTATGATAAGTATCTACAACAAAGTTTAGGATATGTTTTAGGTCCACTCTACAATCTTGAAATTTGGGATGTAAATTGAAGCCTTCTATGATCCTACCATGATAATAATAATAACCAAATTATCAGGCACATTTGTCCACTATGTAGTGCTGGGGTTCCATATCCCAAGAAAATGTCATGCAACCATGCTGGAACAATGATTTAATATTGGAATGATTTATAGGTTTATGCATTGTGGAACTATTTGTCACATGTGGACTCATCTAATTCTCCCATGACTTGAGGAAAATTTTGGCATGATTTGAGGAGGGTTGTTACACCTTGAACACCCCAACCATGACACTTTTGGAGCTGATTTGAAGGGTTCATCCAAACTTGAGGGGTCTTACTGATGATCTATGGAGATTTTTCACCCTTGGAGATCTATGTGTCCACCTTGGAAGATACCTAAAAGACTTTACTTGCATACTTTGAGGATTTTTTTGAGGATATACCCCTTTGGAGGCCTTTGGATGCTAGACATTACACCTTGGATTCACCTTCTTCCTTCATTAAGGGAGACATTACACTCTCTTGGGGCCTTTTCACTTGGATCTGTGTACATGTGGTTTGACCACCTCATTTTTATTGTATTTTTTGACTAGGTAGTCGGAGGAAGTAATATTTTATCCCTCCCTAGGCTATATATAAGGATATAACATGAGACATTGCTATAGGCTATATATAAGAATCTCACATGAGACATTGCTATTTTATTGTAAATGAAGTTGAGAGAGTCTTCCAGTTGCTATTTGAGAGAGTCTTCCAACAATTTTAAGAGGGGAAAGCAAGGATTTTCATCACTATAAAATAATATTTTATGGAGTGGGGATTGATTTCCATTTATGATTTTCAGATTCCCGGGTATGTCTTAAATTTCCAACATGTAATTAGTTTATGTTTACAGGATCTATGCAAGAGTTTGTTGTGTGCATAGTGTGTATCTTGTTGCTGATTTTTCCCTAGAGATTGAACGATTTTCTAGGTCCGATTATTTTTACAAGAATTCTTTAGTGTTGATTTTGTATTTTTGCCCTAGGTTTGATAAATCACTCCTTTCAATGTATAACACTTTGGTCAAGCCTTGATAGAGGAGTTACAATGCAATCCCAAAAAGGCAGTGAGGGAATTTTATGGTTTAGAGGAATATAATCAATCCTAGAGGTCCCCTGAAGCTGTTTGGAGTCTAGGAGAGGGTGATAATCGGTAACTAGTGAAGGAGGAAAGATTGGTAAGGACTCAAGAGTTGAAAGCTGGAAGGAAGGGGAAGAAATGCATCAAGCTGCTAAAAGGAAAGCCTCAATTGGTCCTTGGGGTGGATATCACAATGGAGTGGGTTGTGGGAATGATAAGTAGAACCCTAACGAGTCATTTCTATGGAAGGGAAGGAAGGGAAGGAAGTGCATTAAGTTGCTAAAAGGAAAGCCTCAATTATTTCTTGGGGTGGATGTCACAATGGAGTAGGTTGTGGGAATGATACATAGAACCCTGACAAGTCGTTCCTATGGAAGGTTCATATTGAAGAAAAACCTATTCGGTTGGATAGAGAGATCTTGGACCCAAATGTTAGGATACTCACATGGTTCCCACACATTAGTAAAAGGTTGGTTAGTTTTCAATTGTCAATTCAAAGTGGACACCATTCTAGTTTTATGGTTGAAATGGTGTTGTGGTAAACCTCAATGATATTGAAAAAATGGATGTCAAAACTTGATCCAAGAATGAAAAGGGTTACCAAACACTACATCTAGGTTAAAATTCCCATATTGGCATTGTAACTATGCTTGTCAAAGCCTTCAAGACCATAGGTGACATGGTTGAGCAGTTCAAAACATCCCATATGTGCATTGTAGCCAAAATTTTAGTTGAGTTGGATGTCAAGGAAGGGTCGGTGAAGGAGATTGAGATCGTGGTGGGGAATTGTATCTACATTCAAGCATTGGAATACAAGAAGGAAGACAAAGAAACTATGCAGATTGAACTTGACACTGGATGAATAGCATGAAATGCAAGAAACGCTGAACTTGACATTGGATCTCACATAAGACATTGCTATTTTAAAATTGTTGGATACCACTTAGGGTACTCACCATTCTTGTCTCCCTCATGTGTGCCCTCGTGTGCTCCCCTTTCTCCTCACAGACTCGCCCTCCTGTGCCCTCCTGTGCTCCCCTTTCTCTTGGCAGACTCGCCCTCATGTGCCCTCACGTGCTCTTGCTCTCCTCGCAGACTACCCTTTCTCCTCTCCTCGCAAAGGTCGTGTGCACACTCTATTCGTGTGGGGTATTGATCAGTGCACAGTACAGAATGCGACTGGGGTATGGATCAGGG
>JASDQU010393002.1:0-10933 GCA_032191745.1 Picea mariana | reverse complement strand
GGTTTTGTATGGCTCTGTGCATGTAGATGACTGATTGAAGATAATAAAGAAGAAGTGTTGGTGGACGTAGCCCCAAGAGAAGGGTGAACGACATAATCAATGTGTTATCTTGCTTGGCGCTTGTCTAAATGTGTTTATGTCTTCTTTTCTTAGTGCTTTGAGATGATTAGATAGATATGCTTATTCTCATTGCTAATGATGTATGGAATGTTATATCTAATATACATGAATATGCTCAGTTCTTGATCAGTTACATCCGACCTATTTTACTTATGCTAAGTGCTCATATATGGTATATTGTTGTGAGTACTGTGAGGATCTGTTTTATCAATGAAGTAGATAATGATTTCATGTTAAATAACTAATGGTGTTAAGTGATTTACTAAGTTGTATAATCACATATCTGTGTCCCATCTAAGTTTGTAGACACTTTAGTCCTGCAACCACCCTTGCCTCTACCTCAGGTGAGACTTCATCTTCTTCGCAGGTGTTGCCAAAAGGGTCGGTAGTTAGGGTTTTGTTGGTGCGATGTTGTAGCATTGAACCCTGGGTCTGCCCTTGAGACAACATATCACAAGACATTAATCCACACACATCAAGTATTTACATAACCTATTCAACAAGTAAAACTATGCAAATGGTCATTTAATTTCATCGTAAATTTTTGAAGTATTACTTGCACACATCCGCATGAGGCAACACAACGTTGAATGTGCATATTGCACGAACCACGCGACCATCTCCACAATAAACTATGTTGATGTGGAAATGGTGCATTAATGCAAATTTGGTCGGGATTCAACCAATTCCAGGTCAAATTGTACCATGACAAGACCACAAGATCGACCTAAAATATTTCCTTGGGGCTACTGAAAGGATGGTAAGTACCTTCAAAGGAATGCCATTCACACTATGATAAAGATAGGAAAAATATTGCATTGTTCCTATAAATACCTGAACAATGTGTGAAAAAAAGTAGAATAATTTTGAGTATTGTTATGTTGTTCAATTTGTCTTAGAGAAGCCATTTTTCTCCTAGAACTCTTTGAGCATTAATAACAAGTGTTTCACTTCTCTCCTCTTGAGAAGTCCAACAATCAAGTCTTTACCATTGTATTTCCATTTTTATCCATTGTTAGAAGAGAGAAAACTTTGTATTTTGGGGATTCAAGAGCCCTCCCAAGGAGGAAGAGGGGACTCATAAGTTCCCATACTTCTCCTAGGTGTTATCATTTCGAAGATCAGTCTCATTTGGTATCTATTTCATGTATCTCTTTCATGCATCCATTTGGGTTTTTACATGGTTAGTTTAGTTTAGTTTCCTTATTTCTTATTTCTTGTTTTCTTTTTAGTTGAGCCACTAATGAACTAACAAATTGTTGTGCTATCTTGTTAGCCTAACTAGCTAGTTAAGGGACCTCTTTTTTCTCACCTAAGTGACAAAAGGAACCCAACAAATTGGCGATCATACTGGGGAAAAGTATGTACCATATCTGTTGAGTTCCTTTTGTCATTTGGGTGAGAAAAAAGAGGTCCCTTAACTATCTAGTTAGGCTAGGAAGACATCACAATAGTTTTTTAGTTGATTAGTGGCTCAACTAAAGAGAAAACAAGAAATAATAAATAAGGAAACAAAAATAAACTAACCATGTAAAAGCTAAAATGGATGCATGGAAGATATAAAAGAAAGATCTACCAAATGAGACTGATATTCGAAATGATAACACCTAGGAGAAGTATGGGAACTTATGAGTCCCATCTTCCTCTTTGGGAAGGCTCTTGAATCCACCAAACATAAAGTTTTCTCTCTTCTAACAATGGATAAAAATGGAAAATACAATGGTGAAGACTTGATTGTTTTAATTATCAAGAGGAGAGAAGTGAAAAACTTGTTATTAATGCACACAACGTTCTAGGAGAAAGATGGCTTCTCTAAGACAAATTTAACAACATAAAAATACTCAAAATTATTCTCCTTGTTTGCACACATTGGTCATGTATTTATAGGACCAATACAAGCTTTTTCTTATCTTTCTCATAGTGTGAATGGGAGTACTTTGAAGGTACTTCACATCCTTTCAGTACCCCCAAAGAAATATTTTGGTCCAATCTTGTGGTCTTCTCATGGTACAATTTGACCTAAAATTGGTTGAGGCCTGACCAAATACATTAATGCACCATTTCCACATCCACAGAGGTTCTTGTGGAGACATTTGTGCAGTCTGCGCAATCTGAGCATTCAACGTTGTGTTGGATCACGCAGATGTGTGCGATTAAGCCTTGGGAATTTTGTGTTGAAATTCAATGAGCATCTGCATAGTTTTACTTGATAAATAGGTTATGTAAATACTTGAGGTGTGCTTATTAATGTGTTGTGCTAGTATTGTCTTCAACCATTTCCTATATTGTTATGAGCAATTTTTCAGTGATAACAATTCTCTCAAGAACAACTTGGGAAAGTATAACATAGGAAAATATTTTCTCCTCTTGGAAGAATTTTCCATAGATGTTACGAAAATATTCCCCTGTGGACAGGTGAACTTTCCCTTGGATTACAGACCCCTCTACCAAGACATAAAATTACATTTGGACACTACCATTCCTATAGATTCATTTTGTCCATTGAAAAATAGAGAAGGAGAGGGAAGTATAATATACCTCGTTTATGACGTTTGTCCAAGATGCTCTAATCCATGAGCTCTAATCAGTACCTCTAATGGAAAACAAGAAACAAAAAACTATATCCTACTCTAATGGATTAGAAAAACTCAAATTATCTATGCAGATTAAGACAACCATAGACAAGAACATGTAAACACATGAAGGAAATAGGCCGAGTATATTAAAATGAGAAATCAAAGAGAATACTTACAAACCACGATTGATGCAGTTGCAACAACCTCCCCAAGATATCTTCGTCCAACCCTTGCACGATGCTACAAACATCATAAGTTTGATATCTAAAAGCTTCCTCCTTTTCACCTTGGAAATCCCTCAATATATAGGCTTTAGAGGCATAAAAAACATGATAAAATGAGGGGTATGGTTGAGGATATCGCTCCTTGAGGCTTGGATCAGATCCTAAAGTGAGGCCCAAACATGAGGGTCGAACACAACTAACCCAATCTTAAATATTTGTCCCATAGATTAAGGTGAGGGAGATCCCTCCTTTCTCTCAACAACATCAATGCTCCCCCAAGTGAGAGATAGAGTGTTGATCTAATCTAGGTGGATATTGGTGGCCACCCACCTATTCCAACTGGCTGCTCTTGTCCGTTTTTGTTCAACATGTTCTTTTGTACTTCTTTGTAATTGTGGGTTCTACACTTTTGGGGTTGTCTAAATCCCCACACATCCTCCAGGTGGATACTGGTGGCCTCTTGCCTAATCCAAATGGATTGTTTTGTATGTTTTCATGTCAACACATATTGTTGTACTTCCAGGGCCATTTTGGGGCCCTAAATGTAGATTTTTTGGCTCACCACACTCAAAATGTAAATAAAGTTAGAGTTTGATATGAAATTTGTAGTTCTCTAAAAGACCTTTCCAATGGGCTATCACACACCTAAAACGAAGGTTGTAAGCAAAAGTTATGACCCTGGGAAGTTGAGGTACCAACTTACACCAACTTACCCATAGGGGCCCACATGAATTTTGGCATTTCACCTTCTAGGGTTAGGTTTTTGGATGTCTAGGTTTTTGGAATTCATGAGTAATATCAAAAAGGACTCTAGAGCCTCATTGTAATCAATTCTCCTCAGACGGATGCGTGTAGCAGCCACATCTCTTCTTAGAGATAGATACCACCATTCGGGCAAGTGTTTCAGTTCTGTAGTTTTACAATTTCATCCTATATCGTTATTCAATAGAAGATATTGTTCACTGGATATCTATGTTATTCTTCATGTCTCTGTGTTTATTGTATTCATTCTATTAATGAATTCATTCTACTCCTAAATACAGATCAATGGTATTAGAGCGGTCTGCTCTTCATTTATTTTTCTCCGTGCATGTCCCCGACAAGATATGGGTATAAGAAGTTGGGAATTGAACCAATCGAGCCATTACAATATCGGTCGTGTCAAGACCAAAAACAACCCATGGGGGATGAAAATAAATATGATGGAGTAGGATATCCTATTAAAATGTTGCTCGAGGAAGCCCACGTGTGACAAAGGAATGAAATGATGGACAAATTCATGCAGATACTTCAATGACTGCCCATAGGAGAAGCATGTTCATCAAGAGGCCATGCAACCCCCTTCAAGGTAAAAGTTAATTTTGATATTCCATTATTTGAAGGACTGATAGATGCAGATGCTGTAGATAAATGGTTGATTATGATCGAAGGGTATTTTTCGGTCCACAATTTTTCTGATAGGGAAAATATCACTTTTGCATTCCTCAAGGTCGTTCCCCATGTTAAAGACTGGTGGGATACTTACTCTGAGGAAAGGACCGTGGAGGAATATGCAATATTTGTGGTGGCTCCTACATGGAATTCCTTCCGGGATTCCATTAAAGAAAAATACTACCCTGTTGGAAGCTACGAGGACCAGTACACTAGATGGACCACCCTACGTAGAGAAAGGGATTAGACAATACCAGATTTCACCAATATTTTCCATACCCTATGCACCAATTTGGGTATCAAAGAATCTAAGCATCATTTGGTGCTCAAACACCACGGTTGTTTGCATAGATACATTCAAACATAAATGGAGTTTTTGGAAATTGCCTCATTTGGCATGACTTATAGATACGCTATCAATATCGAGAAGATATTTAAGCAGAAAAGGTAAGAGTTTGGATTTGCAAACCCCTCATAGCTGAAGCAGGGAAAAGGCATCCCCAACTGACACAACAAGGGACCAAGTCAAGATGGCCTCCCTTAGGACAACCAGTCCAAGTTGCAACACAAGAAGGGAAATAAGAAGACGAAAAAGTACACGGGAAAATGGTGTGAGTACCATAAAAGCCCTTCATACAACATCGAAGAATGTCGCTCCAAGCAGTCCCTCATGGTTGAACTAAAGTCTTCCGAGTCAGAGGCTGATTCTGATTCCGAATCAAATCCTGAAGGAGGGAATCTTATTATCGATGCTGAACTTAGTGCCACTTTCACTACCACCAAAGTTCGGCCAAGAGAACTAGAAGAACTAGAGGAAGGGGAATTCCTCTTTCACTCGCAGATGTGGGTAAAGGGGTCTCTGCTTAATTTCATTGTCTATAGAAGTAGTCAAAATAACCTGATTTCAACAAAGGTCATCAAGCAGCTAGACCTGCCAATGAAACCGCACTTGCATCCCTACACCATCGGCTAGCTTCGCCAAGGAAGAGATATATGTGTCAACCAACATTGTCATCTACGCTATGACATCAAGCCTTTCAAATATGAGGTACTGTGTGATATTTCTCCCCTTAAAGTTTGTGATGTTATTTTAGGAAAACCGTATTTGTGGAAGCATCATGTTGTGTATGAGTCTAGACCCCTTAGTGTTATTATTACTTTGGGTAGACAATTGTACAGGATACCAGAGGTAGCGCCACCTACTGCTATTTCTTTAATCTCTGCTAAGAAATGTAGTAAGGTCATCTCACAGACTGGGAAGTTCATCTTCTTTGTGATCCATGCTCACAGTAAGCATAAGGTTGCCACCACATCCATGGAATCTACACATAGCCTCTCTTTGCGGCATAAGGAAGTGGATGGGATCGTGGAAGAATACAGGGACATCTTCTCCTCACATACAGGGGTACCGACACACTGCCAAGTCAAGCATCCAATTGATTTGACCCTCGGTGCACCTCTACATAATGGACTAGTCTATCATCGCTCACTGATGGAAAATGATGAAATCAGGTGATAGATCTAAGATATGCTTCAAAAGGGTCACATTGGACCCAACTCCTCCCCTTGTGGAAGCCATATTATACTAGTGCAGAAGAAGGATGGGACATGGAGAATCTGCATTGATTATAGAGCCTTAAACAAAATCACAGTCAGGAACTGGCACCCCATTCCCAGGGTTGATGACCTTCTTGACCAACTCAAGGGGGGAAATTTCTTCAACAAGGTTTACCTAAAGTCTTGCTACCACTAGGTTCTCATCGAACCAACTGATGTATGGAAGGAAAACTTAAAATATAAAGAAGGTATCTTCAAATGGCTAGTCATGCCCTTTGTCTTAACAAATGCACTAGCCACTTTCATGAGATTGATGGATGATGTATTGATACCCTTCACCAACTCCTTTATGGTGGTATATTTGGATGACATCCTCATATTCAACAGGACGTGGGAGGAGCACATGCGGCATATTCAACAGGTTTTGAGCACTCTGCGACAACACAAGTTATATGCCAACCTGGAAAAATGAGCTTTTGGAATGAAAAAGTTCCAATACTTGGACTACATTGTTGATGAGCATGGGGTACATGTTGATCCAACTAATATCCAAGTCATCTGTGATTGGCCATCCTCGACGACAGTGACCGAGCTTCGAAGATTCTTGGGACTAGCCAACTTCTACCAACGGTTCATGTTGGGATTCTCCCATATTGCATGGGCCCTCAGCCAGGTGACCAAAGGTGGTGGTAGGGCCATTTTCGTGTGGGGGAAGAAGCAACAACAAGGATTTGATGATCTAAATCATCGCTTGTGCTCAGCTCCAATACTCTCCTTTCCTGATCTGCAACAATTGTTCGATATTGAGACTGACACATATGACTATGTTGTGGGTGTAGTTCTCACTCAGCACGGGCATCCGGTGGCATACCATATTGAGACACTCTCCGACACTATTCAAAAATACCCCACCTATTACAAGGAAATGTATTCCATTGTACAATCATTTTGTCAATGGAAACATTACAGTTTGGGAAAAGAGACGTTCATACACATTGATCACAAGCATCTGCAGTTCATACAAACACAGGAGAAATTGCAAAACGACCGCCATCAGAAGTGGTCCACCTACCTGCAACAGTTCCATATCAACATCAAGTATAAGACATGTATCTCCAATCTTGTCGCTAAATTCCTTAGTCGACCTCATGTGGCTGCACTCACCAGTGTGCTCCATTCTTGTGGACATGAAACATATGAGTGGCCCCAACTTTATCAGTAAGATTCAAACTTCTCCACGACCTATCAGCTCTTGAGTACAGGCACAACTGTCACTAATTTTCACATTCAGGACAAAATATTATTCCACTTGGTCCATCTTTGTGTTCTTACAAGTGAGCGTGCAAAGATGATTTGGGAATCCCACTACATTTGGGTGGAAGGACATTTTGGTGTGGAGAAAACTATGGTTGTTTTTTAGAAACATTTATATTGGAAAAAACGTCGATAGGACGTCAAAAAGTGTATCATATCTTGCACTGTGTGTGCCATTTCCAATCCATCCATCAAGAAGAAATGACTATACACCCCTCTTCCTATTCCCAAGAAGCCTTGGGAATCCATCTCAATGGATTACATGTCTGGCTTGTCGTCCACC
This sequence comes from Picea mariana, assembly GCA_032191745.1. Lineage (NCBI taxonomy): Eukaryota > Viridiplantae > Streptophyta > Pinopsida > Pinales > Pinaceae > Picea > Picea mariana. The sequence continues at coordinate 3,428 of JASDQU010393002.1, read as the reverse complement.
AAGCAAGGAAATGACTGTGTATTTGTGGTCGTTGATCGGTTTTCAAACATGGCCATCCTCACAACCTGTAATAAGAATATCACAACGATAGATATAGCCAAGCTATTCTTTGAACGAGTGTGGGTCCACTTTGGGATTCCACATACCATCATCTTCGACCGGGAAAACAGGATCCTCAACACATTTTGGTCAAGTCTCTAGTCTCTGTTCGACACCAAGCTCATAAAATCCACTACTTTCCACCCCCAAAACCGACGACCAAATAGAGGTAGTCAATCAGATGATTGTGCACATCCTGTGCATTTACAATTCTAAGAATCCACATACATGGGATGAGAGTCTCCCCTATGTTAAACACAGTTACAACAGGGCTCTCCACAACTCCATTGACCATATCCTATTTCAAATGGGTCTGGGATTCCAACCCTTGGGATCCATTGATGTTTCACTTCCTCTTGCCACCGCACATACATAATATTCCCCTAATCAATCTCTGATCGACAAAGCCAACAGATTCATTGAGCAAATTCAACACATCCACCAACAAGTCCAAGAGATTTTGCAGAAATCCAATGCTAAGTATAAGCAGTGCCATGATCAACATCGGGTACCATACCAGTTTCAGGTTGGAGAAAAAATTTGTTTACATTTGTAGAAGGAGCATGTCAACATACCCCATCAGAAGCTTTTCCCACTTCTCTATGAGCCTTAAACTATCACCAAGGATGTGGGTAGCAATTATTTTTCTCTCAACACTCCACCCTTCCTTGGCCTGCATTCAATGTTCAATGTGGACCTCCTTCGGCCATATTTTCCACCAATATTGGACACCTCAGAGATCGTAGAACAACTAAAACCAATAGAGCTCAACCCTAACTACATGGAACAAGCCTCCACTGATAAGATAATGGACACACAGGTCAAGGGCACTCGCCATCAGAGGATCCAACTCTATCAGGCTGTTAAGGCAGGGAAACTCCTACACCAAGGCAAGTGGCTCACCTGGGGCCATATCTAGTAGAAGTTTCCTCACCTGATGGGGGAAATAAATATAGTGGAGACCATTTCTTCCTAAGGGGGGAGGATTGATCCAAGTGGATGTTGGTGGCCACCCAACTATTGCAACTGGCTCTTATTGTTTGTTTTTGTTCAACACGTTCTTTTGTACTTCTTTGTAATTGTGGGTTCTACACTTTTGGGGTTTTTTGAAGCCCCACACATCCTCTAGGTGGATACTGGTGGCCTCTTTTCTAATCCAACTAGATTATTTTGTATGTTTTCATGTCAACACATCTTGTTGTACTTCTAGGGCCATTTTGGGGCCCTAAACGTCATTTTTTTGGCTCTCCACAGTCAGACTATATATAGAGTTAGAGTTTGATGGCAGAATGTGTATTTATCTGAAATACCTTTCCAACGGGATATCACGCGCCTAAAATGAAGGTCGTATGAAAAAGTTACGACCCTGGGAAGTTAAGGTACCAACTTACACCAACTTACCCATAGGGGCCCACATGAATTTTGGTGTTTCACCTTCTAGGGTTAGGTTTTTAGATGTCTATGGTTTTGACATTCATGAGTAATATCGAAAAGGCCTATGGAGCCTCATTGTAATCCATTTTTCTTAAATGGATGCGCATAGCAGCCACATCTCTTCTCAAAGATAACTACCACCATTTGAGCAAGTGTTTCAGTTCTGTAGTTTTACAGTTTCAACCTATTTCATTATTCAATAGAAGATATTGTTTACTGGATATCTTTGTTATTCTTCATGCCTTTGTGTTTATTGTATTCAGTTTGTTAATCAGTTCATTCTGCTCCTAAATCTGGATCAGGATCCTAGATCATGCTCCCCTATAGTGGCAGAGGGGGCACTATGTGTGCACCCAAAGTATGGACAGCGGGGCGATGGTCTTCATAAATGCTAAAAAAAGGGTCAAATATTCCAAGGAAATAGTGTGTTTTGACCAAAAAACGATGGTTTTCCTCCTCCTATATGACTTAGGGGTCAAGAAAAACTTTTTTAATGGTGAAAAGGGGTGGAGACACCTCATAAAGTGAATTCAAGACTTGGGAAGGTGCATACGACACTTGTGACTAGTGAATGTGACACTTACCAAGGTGCATACATTACTTTGCAACACTTTGCGACACTTAGGATGTGTAAATCAAGTGTGAAATTTTGATGTGTAACAGATGCCTCATAAAGTGTGATGTCAAAAGAGAAATTGATGGCCGAAAAAATTTACAAATTATTCAAAGAAAGGGTACTTGAGAGGGAGAACTTGACAGAAGCTGCAAACAATAATCAAACAATATTAAAAGATGTTTCATCCCCATGGCAGGCATACCTATGTTCGGAATAAAAATGAATCAAAGCATGGTCGCCGACCAATACACTGCGGATCCATGAGAATATTGACTAAGGATATGGCCACCAAAATACAATGTGGATCCATATGACTCGATCAAGTTGTAGCCACACAATTTTACACAATGGAGCTACAATATGAAAAAACAACATAGCCATAGACCAATACAAAGTGGATCTATGTAACAATGTATATTAGTAAGTTTCAAACTCCATCACAACCTGGGTTAGTCATATAACATTTGGTAGATGCCAAATATGTTCCTAGGGTCTTCTTCTCAATCCCAAACCTATATGATTCTAACCATGTAAATACACGTGTTGATGTAAAACATGGTAGAAACCACTTGATTACCGTTCATTGATGTATATCGTTAACAAGGATGAGAGATATCACCATTGATGCCAATGAATCTCAAGGTACCCTAGTACAATCCAACAAGTGCAAATTTTTTGGGATGAATTCGAACACTCGTGGAATCATTCGATCAGGGGCCAATGATGTTAACCCATTGTTGAAAGCAAGGAGACCTGCCATTGAGGCATGCAGGTTCCAAGGTACTTATTTGTTTCTAAGTCTAATTCCTTGATGATGTGTTGAAGTCAACATAAAAAGACTCATCAAAGGAGGGTCTTGATATATCCCCCATCATCGACACGAAACTGACATAGGATAATGATTTAAGATGAAATATTAGATGTGAATAGACTGACATGGGTATGAATACTGCAGAGTGGTTTATACTTCCCTTGAACATTGCATGGAATGATAATTGACTTGGCATCATTGACTCAACGAGGCAAGGATCCAAACATAATGTGATGATCTCCATAGTGTAACAAAAACCAAAGGTTCTCTTTGAAGGAAAAGAGTATGATGGCATAGAGTGTGACGACAACCAAAAATTCTCTTTGAATAAAAATATTATGACAACACATGGACTTCAAATTACTCAGAGAAAAGTGTATTACCCAACTATACGACATAATGTAGATAGGTGCCATGTTTAAGAGAGACAACAAAGAGCTTCCATAAAGGTTTCATTAAACTTGGCCC
>JASDQU010392989.1:0-11003 GCA_032191745.1 Picea mariana | reverse complement strand
CAGCCGTGGAATGTCCGTTTTGCACGTTCAAATAGTCGATTTTCATCTACAGATCGTAAGATTTCCAATGGTACAATCAGATTTGGATTTGGAGCCAGGGAAGCTAGTGAAAATTTCCCTTCAAGATTAGGCATATTTCCTTCAAAAAATGCCGGTGCGTTTTTGAGAGTTAACAACTAGGACATAAACCTGAAGAAAGCTTGAAATGGGAAGCCAAATGGATCTGTACAGGTTTCACATTATTCATACTAAATCTCATAATTATTTTCTCCACATATTTCTGTTGTGATAACCACAACTTACCATTTTTTTTGTCTCTGTGTATCTCCATGCATAAGAATTTTTTTGCTGCTCCTAGATCCTTCATATCAAACGCCCTAGCCAACTGAGCCTTTAACCTGTTGATTTCGACCATGCTCTTGCTTGACACAAGCATATCGTCAACATATAACACCAAAATAATGAACATGTCATTTTCCAACTTTTTAAAGTAAACACAATGATCATATTCACTCCTTGTAAAATTTAGGCTCACCATGAAGTAATCAAACTTCTTGTACCATTTCCTGGGAGATTGTCTCAGGCCATACAATGACTTCTTGAGTTTGCAAACAAACCTCTTATTGTGATCCTGAACAAACCCTTATGGTTGTTCCATATATGTATCCTCGTCTAAATCTCCATGTAGAAATGTTGTTTTAACATCTAACTGCTCTAACTCAAGATCAAGTAAAGAAACTAGTGCTAACATAACACGAATTGAAACAAGATTCACAACTGGTGAAAAGATCTCATGAAAATCAATACCTTCCTTTTGAGAATACCCTTTTGCTATCAGTCTTTTTTTATACCTTTTGACTTTATCATCGGCACCCTTTTTCAGTTTGTAGACCCACTTGCAGCCAACAACCTTCTTGTCCTTTGGAAGTTCTACCAGGTCCCATGTTTTATTCCTTTCTAAGGCATCCATTTCTTCTTTCATAGCTTTCTTCCATTGAGCACTTTCAAATACCTTAATTGTTTCTTGAAAACAACTAGGTTCTCCATCAATAGAAACTAAAGCCACAGATGAAACATAATTATCATACCTTGTAGGAGGATTCCTAACTCGTGAAGATCTCCTCAAAGATGGTTGAGGCATATCCTCAGTTTCCTGGATATTTTCTGCATCTACATCTTTATCTTCTTCTTCTAGAACTTCTTCATGCTCCTGCCTGTATGAAGATGGTTGAGTTGTGGTACTTGTTCTTGTCTCATTTCAACATCTACCAATTCTGATTTTAAAAGTGAGGATTCATCAAATACTACATCTCTGCTTATGATGAGTTTGTGGGTAGTAGGATCCCACCATTTGTACCCCTTAACTCCATCACCATAACCAACAAAGACATATTTATTTGATCTAGGATCTAACTTAGAACATTGATATTTATAAATAAGAGCATAAGCATCACAACCAAATATTCTCAGATTTCAAAAATCATACGAATGACATGTCCATACCTCTTCTGAAATCTTACAGTTTATTGCAGTTGATGGTGACCGATTTATCAGATAACATGATGTAAGAACTGCTTTTGCCCACAATTCTTGTTGCATCTTGGCATTACTGAGCATGCTCCTTGCTCTCTCTAGAAGAGTCATATTCATGTGTTTAGCAAGACCGTTCTGCTGAGGAGTATAAATCATGGTCTTATGTATTTCGATATCAGCTTCCTTGCAATAGTTCTCAAATTCGACAAATGTGAACTCACCTCCATTATCTATCGTTAAACACTTGATTGACCTATCAATGTTCTTTTCAACCAAAGATCTGAATTGCTTAAAGGTATTAAATACATCAGCTTTTCTTTTAAGTAAATAGACCCAAACCTTCCTAGAGTAATCATCTATAAATGTCACAAAATATGATGATCCTCCGAGAGAAACTATAGGGGATGGTCCCCAAACATCTGAATGAATGTAATCAAGGATACCTTTGCTTGTATGCCTTCCTACTTTAAACTTTTGTCTACATTGTTTTCCAAAAACACAATACTTGCATGAATTCAAATTTAGAAACTTCAAACTTGGAAGTGACTTATGATCAACCAGTACCTTAAGCCCTTTCTCGCTCATATGACCCAAACGTTGATGCCATAAACGAACAGAGTCACTTGCATCTTCAGATTCTACCACTACTTCATTTACCTATGTCCTTCCTTCAAGCTGATAAAGGTTCCCTATCTTCTTTGCCTTCGTGACTACTAAGATGCCTTTGGAAACCTTCAGTCCTCCACCTTGAGTTGTACACTTGTAATCAACTAAATCTATAACTCCCAAAGATATCAAGTTCTTTCTAAGTTCGGGTACATGTCATACATTTATTAATGTTCTTACAAAACCATCATGCATTCTAATTTGAACGCTACCAAATCCAACAATTTTACAAGAAAAAACATTTCCCATAAAAACAACACCATCATCAATAGATTGGTAAGTTGAGAACCAATTTCTATGAAGACACATGTGGCTGGACAAACCAGAATCTAACAACCAATGTTGATGTTAATGTGAAACATCACAAGTAGAAAATACCCCATCAACCATACCTGAACTGGAACCTGAACTTGTTTCTGCTACATTAGCTTCCTATGATTCTTTTGTGGAGTCCTCCTTGGATGCATTATGTCTTTTCCAACAATCCTTCTTGAGATGCCCAAATTTACGACATAATCAACATTTTTTATTACTCTTCATTTCTCTTGACTTAGACCTTGACGTACCCCTCTGACTTTTCCCTCTTTTTGTAGATCAACCTCTAACCACCATTGCTTATGTTGTTGAGGTTTCTCTACCGAATGTTTTCCTTATCTCCTCAGACAACAAAGCTCCCACAACCATGGATGATTTTAGGGGCTAAATTTCGCTCATGGGCTAATTTTCCATGGTTTTTCCAAAAATGAGATTCGCTATTTTAAAAAAGATTCGCCCAAATTCTATAGGATAAAATTATTTTACCTTAAAAATCGCCAAAATTTTATAAAAACTATATAAAATCCTTATAAATTTGAATATTTTTACAAAAATATCGCCAAACATTTATAGTTGGCATATGAAGAATTAGTAAGTTTCGCCAAGGTTTCTACATTTTAAAACAAATTTTCATCCTTAAAATCACCCCTGCCCACAACAATGTCATAATCAATGGCATCTGTTGTGTTAAACCACACAGTTGTGACCAGATGATCCCAAGACTCAAGCAACGAACACAGTAGCATAACCTCATTTTCCTCATATTCAAACTTTACTTCCATATTAGTTAATTGACAAATCAAAGTATTGAAGACATTCAAGTGATCAGTAATTTTCCTACCTTCTTTCATCTGCAAGATGTACAACTTCCTCTTCAAGAAGATTATGTTTGACAAGTTCTTTGTCATATACAGACTCTCCAGTTTGGTCCACAAACCTGTTGTTGTCGTCTCTTCAGCGATGTTAAACAACACCTCATCTGCCAGACACAAAAAAATAGTATTGAGGGCTCTTGCATCCAGATCCTCCCAGTCCTCGTCTGTCATGCTTGTCAATTTCTTTGACTTTCCATCCAAGGAATTTTGCAATCCTTGTTGCACAAACAGATCTCACATATTGAGCTTCCATAGCGCAAATCTATTCTTACCACTGAACTTTTCCACCTCAAACTTAGAACTCTTCACTTCCTCCATTAGCAGAAACAACCATCCAAAAGAAAATCACAGCTTCTAATAAACCAGTGTCTTCGATCCAGTGACCAAATTCTCTTCTCCTTCGCTCTCTTCTCCTTCGCTCTCTTCTCCTTCAACTCTAAGCTTTGATACCACTTGTTAGACAGCAGAAGAAAAACATAGCATATAACAGAGCATAAAATAAGCAATATCAAACACGCATTAAACCAAGCACATCAATCATACATTTGACACAGTGATTTATGTGGAAACCCAATGATGAAAAAAACCATGGGCAATGATTATCGGTATTTTTATTATTCAAGGGAGAATTACAATAGTCTTCATAGGCATACAATCATCCTCTCCTCACACACTCTACTTTATGCTCTTTGCACATGCTTGCACTCACATTGTACTCCACCTCTATGGGTATGCTCACATATATAACATCTATCACTGAGTTATACAAACTGATCATGAATAGATCACATAGTACACGAGCAGTTCATAAATAGATTGCATGCATGCACATTAACATAGTTGCATGCATGTGCATGTGCATGTGACTGCATGAGGAAATTTGTTGGCATGTTTCCAACACTATTGAGGTTTCTCATGTGGATGCAAAAAGAAAAGGAGTAGAACAAGATTTCGATCTGAATTATGGGAATGTTAAGCATAGAGTGCCAAAAAGATCTGGCCCAATTCATAATAGATACTTTTAACAGAAACTTCCAAGTATATATACCGTTTGTGTTTTCACTTAGATGGGTATAATTTAAGGTTATGGGGTATAATAATCATTCAAATTTGCAGAACTCTATCATCTTCCATCTCTATCTTTACCTCCTCTTTCTTCAGACCTGCCATGAATTAAGAAATAAATCTTGGGCTCTAAATACCAACCAATCGTCCATTAATAAACTGAATAACTAAAACCCTCTAAATTTCAAGCAACAAGCGTGATGATTACTTGGAAGATCAACCTTGAAAGTGTGTGCGTTGGAAGTTTCCTTCCATTCAAACTAAGTGGCCAAGTCATTGGCCTTATTGTGGACTAGCAACCTTTAATCATATATATGCATCATCATATACAATAAAATCTAATAAATAACTCCTTGTTTCTAAAATTCTACAAAACATGATCTTGAAGCATTGCCAAAACATCTAACAATTGGCTACAAGCTTACATACATTGTAAGTGAGGTGGAAAAATTAATTGTAACTATGTGGGAAGAAAAACGCAGCCAAAAAAGGTCCTTGCATGCAGATTGTCGCTTAGCTGCATGCAACACCACCTCAAAACCGCCTTTGCACCCCGCCTGGAATACAACCTCGACTGCATTGAACCATCCTTGACTACACAATAGATGTGATGGCAATTTATTGCCCGTCACATTAGGACCAAATATCAAAGAAGAATCTAATAAAATAACATATATTCAGCTGGAGTTCCTAGATCTATATTGTCGGTCGGCAATAAAAATACAGATAAATAGAAATATTTGTTTTAATTAAGAGTGAAAATCAAAGTTATAAAAAAAACTTTGGATAAAATAAAAGTCAACGATGAATTAATATAAGTCAAGGCTACTCATCTCTATAGTCCCTGCACTTCCGTCAATAGGGACTAGGGACTAATAATATAAACTCCACTCATTCTCTCTCCTGAAATGGCACTTATTATCTCTCCTTCCACTCATGTTTAACCATAAGGTATTCTAAGATGCATTTCTTTTATAATTTTCACACAGAGTTTAATATATACTTACACAATTCTTTTTGAATGGAATTCACCGGCTATACTCTCTCAATGATATTTCAAAGCGTGCTTTCAGCTTGCCATAACAACCGATCATACTCTTTCTTATGTCAACGTATATATAAATCAAGTTATTTAATTGAAAAACCCAACCACAATTCCTTAAAGGATTTCAACACCCTGAACAAAAATGAGACGCATGCTCTTTAAAAACTAAACAATTTTAAATTTGCTAATACAATTAATTTCTTGAAATAATTTTCCAATCAATTTTACCCATCCTCTTCAAGAGTCCAACGCATTGTGGAATGCTACAATTTTTTATTGTAGCATATAATATTCAAATATATAAAATACTTGGCCAAATATACAATGTGGGCGTATGCAGCCATGGCCTCCTTCTCTCTTACCTACTCGACTTTTGTCTCTCTCTTATGCCTGTAGGATTTAAAAAGATAAATAGTTGCATGCAAAAATGCTAACAACTCCCTAACAAGACTCCTATAAAACTGTAACAACTTTCTCAAAATAGACTCTTGATCCTATCTCTACTTATGATGTACTTCTTGGATAATCATGAAGTCCCTCGAATGTTGATAACTCTAGCATATTTGTTACAATGACTTATCACTTCGTTGACACGCAAGTCTTTCTATAACTTCTTCTATACCCAAACTTATAAACTATGGAGATTTACAATATTTTTACAAATGAAATTACAATTGAACTCCTCCTTGGGATAATAACAAGACCCTAGTTCTACTCAACTTTGAATATTATTGACGAGAGCAAGATGCTCCTGCATCAGTTTGAATTAATTGTCTCCATATAGTAGTCTTGCGATAACCTGGTTGACTATTCTATAATTGTGTGAGAGGCCCAAAAAAATATGTTCCTAGACTTGATTTGAGGTGTTTGAACTTCCCCAATCCCTTGTGTTTGATTGTAGGCAGAGATAATTTAACTAATACATAGAGCATAGACAAAGGAAAAAGTATTAAACAAATGTGCAACTTCAAGTATTGGGAAACCAACATGTAAGCCGCAGTCTAGTCTCTAGCACAAAAATAAATTGCATAATGAAAACTATGAGAAAAACAAAAGATTGAGATTTGTTTGGTTTTAGGCATCGGAAGGATCAATGTCTTAAAGGTAGAAATTTCAATTTGTTTGGGATTATTGCATTAGACAATTTTCATGTATGAAATTGTAAGGGTTTTATAACAAATATGTCTTGTCAACCTTCACTTTGAATGCCAACATTTTAACCATAGAAGATCTTGACACATAATGTGTATTCCATATTTATCCATGTATATTTACAAGTTTGAATTATTTGCTTCCACTATGGAAAATTTGGACAAACTCGGTTCACTATTTTGTAATTGTGTCGAATGAAAAAACAAATTTATTTCTTGTCGTTGGTTTGTGACCAAACCTTAGATGGAAGTTTCGAATGGAACTTTTATTTTACCAGCCCTTATTTAGAGGCAGGTTTTAAAACTATTTAAATTGGTTTCTTTTGATCTTCTCGCATAATTTTTCCAAACCAAGTGACATCCTCACTCCATCCTTACAATGTTAACAAGTTTGCATCGAAGTCATTTTGGGAAAAAGAAAAGTCATGGGCACTTAGCTTGTATACCAGACCTTTTTTTTGAATTGTTTACATAACATTAGGCATATGCCATATCTTCATAATTGTAATAAATCTAGAGGTGGGAATTTTAGTATTTTGGGGTAAATTCATTCCTCTATTTTGAATCTATTCTTTATTACATGAATTTTCGATCTATTCTTTATTATGCCATGAACTCTAGCTTTTTTCTTACTATGTTATGAACTCTAGTTGTAATTAGTCTTTGTTGGTTGAAAATCCTTCCAAATGAACTTGTAGACTTGATTTTGTTAATGTTTGTATAAGATATTCTTCATTATTTAATAACAAGTTAAAATGTTTGAAAGAAGTACGAAGAAATTGTGATTTTCATTGGACAACAAAAAAGATTTTCATGATCATAATATTACCTAGTTTGTTTTGGCTATTGATATCATGTAAGGGTGTTTTATTGTATTTTGATACTTAGAAATGAAAATAATTAACTTGTTTTTAGGATTATAAATATTGCAAAGGATTTTACATTTTAAAAAAATATATATGATTCTTTGGATTCGATACTATCATGGTCTAGTGGTTAGAACATTGGACTCTAAATCCAGTTTAAAATACGATGTCTACTTCTTTTAAGAAGAAAACTGCTATTCCAATATCTAGATTGGGTGTTTATTCCACTGATGGACAATCATGATGATGGAGGATTTCATCTTGAAGATGTTAATGGCACTACTTGTTTTTCATGTGTGTATTTACAAGGCATGTTCAATATTTTCATTGTTTTTTATATTTACAAAATTATGAAGCTTCTTTGAAATCAATTCTAATCCTTTTTCTAGGTATGAACTTTTGTTTTTATTTGTTTTGAAATGGAAAAACATCAAATTTTACTTGAAGAACAAAGTGGAGGGTGATACACGTTATTCATTAGATCCATCTCTACAAGTGTGAGCTTTGGTTTGGATTTCTTTAAATTATTCTTTCTTTATTCATGTCTCCCTTTTTTTTCATTCTTGAAATAATGGTGTGTAAAATTTTATTCATGTATACAAAATATCTCTTGACATACAATGAAATTCTCCACCATTGGAAAAGATTTCTATTAATCCCTTGCAAATATTTTTGGGTGTATACAAATTTGTATGAATATCATTGAAATTTAGTTTTTGGAAGAACCCACTCTGCAACATATCATTTAGCTCTTCTAAGATTATGTTGATATTATGGTAGCTGCGGGAGGTATTAACCTCCACGTGTAACCCTGACAAGAATAGAATATTTCGGGAAGCAAGAAGAAACCCTAAAGCATTGGACATAACCCTAGAAGACAAGTCAGCTAAAGGAAATATTTAATATTGAGTTTTTAGCCTCCTGAATGAGAAGTCGACTCAGACAGCTAAGGAGGAGCAATATAAATACAGGACACCAGAGCTCATTTGACACACACAGCTCGCAACTACATAAATTTAGTTGTGCGCAAGTCTGGAGAGTAGCTGCAGCTGCAACTACTGCAACTTGTATTTTCGATTTTACTCTTGGACTCTCTCTTGGTTATGGTTTGGACTTTCTTCTTGGTATGCTAACTCTGGAGAGTGATACGCTACCTTGATTGGCTATTAGGCCTAGGGTTTTCTTCTGGAATTATTCTCTGTCAAGGTTAAGATGCTCGAGGGTGGCTTCGGCCTATGGTTGGGTGACAATATTGCTATATTGTCTATGGTTAAATGGACACAACTATTATTTCTAACAGGTTATGGGCCCACACTATCTTCAGACAATCTAACTGCTGGAAGATAGATTGGGAGTATTTTTGCTCGGTTACAGTTGCAGTTGCAGTCAAATCTTTTGTTGCACCAACAAAACCCTAACCCTCTTGTTGAGCCACCTTAAGTGAAGAGATTGACCTTATTTTTGGATATCCTAGTGCTCCCTACCCTAACACACCTCCTGGTACTTGTTAACGGGCGTAAATGACACACCGTCAACTGGAAGGTTAGATCCGAACCGAGGTTGTCTAATTAACCCAAGCCGTTTGGTATGATCTGACCCGACGGGTTTAATGGCTCCGTTAGCCAACTAAAGTCCTAAAAATAGTAAAAGAAATAAACTAATCTAAATCTATGATTATAACAAATGATATACTACTTACTAATGTTTATTAAAAAGAAACGTAAATATACAAATGATTATAAACAATCTATATACAGTTTACAAGGTTTACTTGAAATCTTACGAAAATGAATGTTCATAATAATGTTTCAAAATAATATAAAGTAAGAACATAAATATTTTTGTTTTTTTAATGTTTAAAGATTTTAAACTAATAAATACTAAGCAAATACAATTGAAACAATGACACAGAAACAACCAAAGCTAATTAATGCAATCACCATCTCATTCATATATAAACAAATCTCAATAAAAGAAAGCAATGAACCTACTAACCTCTCACAGATCAGCAGTACTAAGCTAAATTCATCTCTTTGTATTTGTATGATCTCCTCTTAACCCGTGTCAAGTGTAAACCTATGACAAAAGAAAGCATAATATTTCCTGAAGAAATTCAAGGAAGTGTTTCATGTTCTAGAGTGAGTTTATAATGACAAAAAGACAAACAATTATATATCTCGTGACCTTGAAATGTCTAATAACTGAAAATTAAAGAAATTCCAATTCTCAAGAATGGTGTTACCATCTATGTAGCAGCAGATGTAAACTCAAAATACTTGAATAGATGATCAATCACAGATATAAACTAAACCAAAAGATAATGAACAATATAAAGAAAAGCATGATATAAAATATTATATGCAGAACTAACTAAAGCTAATTCGACACAGATAACATTTCACATCAAGAAATTACATGAGAAGACAATGAAAAAACACTACAAAGTCTACACAGGACGAAAGCCAAAGAGTAAATTGTTTTCTCATATAGTTTCAACAAAATATGTTCATCATATGGTCCAAAAAGAACTTTGGAATAATAGACTCTTAAAGATTGAAAAAATTAATATATAAATGATAGCAATTAATCATGTATTGATAAAACAAACTAAAGCTAATTTAAATCAATGCATAATAAATTATTCAAAGAATATGAAGATATTATAATGAAAATAAAACCGTTTTACTCATAGGACAAAAGCCATTAAGCAACCTGGAATTCAATATTCTTCTTTGAAAATACTTGTCCATTCTCCCAAAGATTTCAACCATCCATTACTCCATTTTAAAAGAAAAAAGTTTACAAAAGAAATAATATACAAAAGAGAAAGGATAAAAATCTTCCTCTCAATTTCTTGGATCTTTCATGGCTCTGAACTTTCTCATATATTTATACAATGAATGAACAGTCTGGGCGTCACTAATAATTTCTGCCACCTGAAATTTGTCTCGTAAAGAGACACAAATATATCTCAAATTGTTCATTTGTTTGGAAAAATGCCAAGGAGTAAGCTAAATGGGTCCATTTTGGAGATGGGTTTTCAACCGTTTCTTTAGATTCCTCACGTTTTGGCGGCAATCAGTCTCGCACAATCGTCTGTCTGTTATTGACACATTTCCAATTTTTATCTATTGTTGCTCATAAATTTATTTGCAGCAATCCAATATTATTTTGGATCAATTATATTGAACGTATTTAGACAATAAAATCAAGCCATGATCATATCCATACCAAATAATTGATAATAGAAACATGATAAAACATAAGCAAGAATAACAATATGGCGGAAAAGGCTCACTAGCCAACACTTTGTTATTCACTCCAATGTTACATATTTATAGTACAATGGGTGATGCCACCTCATAGAGAGATTTGCTCTAGATCCTAAAATCATGCATGATGACTAGGCTAGGCAATCTTAACTAACTCATTAGTCATCACTTGAGGATATATTACTAATATCCTAAATGAATAATACAAATATAGG
>JASDQU010392988.1:0-10934 GCA_032191745.1 Picea mariana | reverse complement strand
TATATACCAAGGAGACATTTTCATTTTGAATCATCTTGTACTTGAACATTTAAGTGGGGTAAAAGGAGGTTTCCCCCTCGAAGAGGCTTATTATCTGATATTATCTCTTTTTCAAGGCGTTGAGTACTTTTCTTGAGGTTTTTCTATGCTATATTGATGTTTGGTTCTTAACACCTTTGAAGGAGTTTAATACCAAGGCTTTTGGATCCTTTGAAGGAGTTTAATACTAATTTTATTCCATCCTTTTCCACTTGTGCTTCTATAACTACCTTTGTTTCCTCGTCAATAAGCCTGGAAAATAACCTAATGATTTCCATATTTCACCAATATTTCCATCTCTAAATCTTTAAACAAATTTTGAAATATTTCTTTCCCACCTATACTATTTCCTTGAAATATTTGATTCTGGAACCATCTAGCTTACTAGTCTCCCAAATAGTATTCACAATTCTCCCATGACTCACATACTTATGAAAAAACTCAGTATTCATGTGTTGGCAGCCAATTCACATTTTCCACTGTCCTATAAGCTGCCTACACCAATGTTTTGCAAACATCAATTTTTCGTCGCAATTTTTAAATAAACGACACTTTTATTTTTGCGACATTTGCACATTTACCTTCGTTTTTGTTTTCACGACTGTAAGCGTGAAAACTTGGTCTTTCGAAGTCGCATTAAAATCATTATTTGAACTGTCGCTGATATGCCTATTGCGCTTACATTTCACTTATCATTATACAGCTTGCAAAACTCTTTTGATCTGCACTCATTGGGAATTATTGGACTGAGTATGTATTTTTGTTTCATTAAATTGCGATGCATTGACAGTTGAATTTACATGTGCTTTGATTTGATTTACTTGATCACCGGTTTCATGAAAATGCATAGGTGTTGTGTTTAAATCTTTCATATATATCTTTTAAATGATACCTATGTTTATGTTTTCAAAACTATTGGCATGTTGATTATATGAAGACCCATTGACACCTTGGTTAAACTCTTGATATGAGCTGTTACAATACATTGACACATGGTTAAACATTTGATATTGGTTTCAAATCGTATGTGGATGGTTTAAAACTTTGACATAACATTGATTGTGCGTGTTGGTTTATATACTTACCATTCCATTGGTCGAGCAAGTGATGTGATTGTTGAACTATGTTATAATGGGTTGAACATCTATGTAAGCCGGCGGTTGTACCATTAGAAATTACTATTATGCATGGCAGAGATAAGCTCCACCACCTTCTCATGATGACATTAATGTCTATTCTGTTTTACCTCTGTTAGCTCGAATAACCCTTCGCGCACTCTACTCCTGTGTATGCTATGACCCAAACCCTGGCTCGTTCACCGTGTGCTCGGATCCATGGCATCGGTGGTGCGAATCGAACCAAACGGCAGCCAAGCCTTGCTGTTATTTGACAATGCCTGGAAGGACTTGGAGGATAACGGTTGGCTCACCTTTATACAGCGATTTGAGGGTTTTAATCTCTGTGTTGCACAACAGTTCGCTTTGAATTTCAATGGCTGTAGAACCAAGGTGGGTGACATCCAGTTGGAAATTGATGAGAAGTTTATTAGTTCTGCTACAGGGTTACCTGCCATGGGATAGCATTGGTTCAAAAATTCGAAAGTGGAAGAGGTTCCATGGCCACTACTATTTGTCTCCCGAAAGGTCACCTCTTGTGACAGAGGTATGCCCATCTCTACACTTAAACCACAATGGCATGATACTTTGATGGTAGTCAAACAATTCGTGACCTGTGAAGGTCGATATGGACTCATTTTTCTCTAACACCTGCGTTTGCTAATGAATTTTATGGGATACTCATTGCATATGCCCTTTTACTTTCATCGTAGCCTATATAAAATGTCAAAAAGGTTTAAAAGGCAGAAGGCCAAAAGTAGCCTGTTCCACCATGGACTAATTAAACTTATCATTGTTTATCACTTGAGTTTACACGGTGATAGTTGGAGAGATTTCGTCGCTCGAAATGGTTTTGATGACATAGACCCTATCCAGGTTGACAAGCATGTGGTTATGGAAGCCAAGGTCAAGCCACCTGTGCTCTTCCATGTCCTACTGCCATCTCCTAAGCTCTCGGTCGACCCTGACATTGATTTACCAGACGTTGTAGCTGAGAAGGATGAGGCTATAAAAAATCCTGCAAGCAAAAAGACCAAGGCAAACCCTACTATTATTGCTAAGGGTAAAAAGAACGCTCGGCTTATTTCAAGAATGGCTAGGAATAAACCTAAACCCTCTGCTGAGCAAAAGCCCATCGTCCTTAGTGAGGATCAAGATTCTGACATAAAACGTTTTCTATCTAGTGAGTACCCTTACTCGCAGGGTTTATGCCCCGAACCACCTTATGATTTCGTTTTGAATCTTCCCCCTTGCCTAAGAAATAATCCTAGCTACCCTGGGATCAAATTGCCTAACGAAACCCTTGGCAATGTAATCAAACCCTCACCTGTGCTTTCGAAACTCACACAGTCACCCTGTGACCAATGTGATTTATGGCTGGAACGATACTACGTCAACGTTCCCATACTCCAATCGAAAATTCAATCACTGGAAGATCAAATTGCAGTATTGACCAGTCAAAGAAACCAGCTCCAAGCAACTGATAAGAAGCAGAAGACAACCGGCTCCATCGTTTTCAAGAATGTTGAATAAGCGACCACCATTGTCAAATCCAAATTGTCGTGATCAAGCCATCTGCCATACAGGTATGGATTTTGATATCGTTTTTGTTTTGTGAATAACCAGGATTAATAAAGTGATTTGGATTTGGTCTTTGAACAACTCTGTTTATATTTTCGAATAGCTCTGTTTATATTTCAAAATGACTCTGCCATAATGTTTCCATCCTGTATATTTTTCTCTTTGCTAAAAATAAAATGGAATTTCGTTTTGGATTCACGATTTGAGCATGCCCAGTTTAGCCATTGATAGATTTTTATTGGATTTGAATGGTTTTCATTTGGATTTGATTTGGTCGCTTGTCTGATTGAGTCAACGAAACTGATAGTTTGCTTTTGATGACACATACCCTGTCCAGGTTGACAAGCCTATGGTTATGGAAGCCAAGGTCAAGCCACCCATGCCCTTCCATGTCCTACTGCCATCTCCTAAGCTCTCGGTTGACCCTGACATTGATTTACCAGATGTTGTAGCTGAGAAGGCCAAGGCTATAAAAAAGCCTGTAAGCAAAAAGACCAAGGCAAACCCTACTTTTATTGCTAAGGGTAAAAATAATGCTCGGATTATTTCAAGAATCGCTAGGAATAAACCTAAACCCCCTGCTGAACAAAAGCCCATCGTCCTTAGTGAGGATTCAGATTCTGACATAGAATGTTTTCTAGCCAGTGAGTACCCTTACTCGCAGGGTTTATGCCCCGAACCACCTTATGATTTCGTTTCGAATCTTCCCCCTTGCCTAAGAAATAATCCTAGCTACCTTGGGATCAAACTGCCTAACAAAACCCTTGGCAATGTAATCAAACCCTCACCTGTGCTTTCGAAACTCACACATTCGCCTTGTGACCAATGTGATTTATGGCTGGAACGATACTACATCGACATTCCCATACTCCAATCGAAAATTCAATCACTGAAAGATCAAATTGCAGTATTGACCAGTCAAAGAAACCAGCTCCAAGCAACTGATAAGAAGCAGAAGACAACCGGCTCCATCATTTTCAAGAATGTTGAATCATCCACCGCCGTTGTCAACTCCAAATTGTCGTGATCAAGCCATCTGCCATACAAGTATGGATTTTGATATCGTTTTTGTTTTGTGAATAACCATGATTAATACAGTGATTTGGATTTGGTCTTCGAACAACTCTGTTTATATTTTCGAATAGCTCTGTTTATATTTCGAAATGACTCTGCCATAATGTTTTCATCCTGTATATTTTTCGCTTTGCTAAAAATAAAATGGAATTTCATTTTGGATACATGATTTGATCATGCCCAGTTTAGCCATTGATAGATTTTTATTGGATTTGAATGGTTTTCGTTTGGATTTGATTTGGTCGCTTGTCTGATTGAGTCAATGAAACTGATAGTTTGCTTTCAATTGAATTCGTTTTGTATCTACTCTGAATAGGAAGTTTCGCATGCTCAATTTAGAATACGATCATGTTTGGATTTGATTTGTTAGATCGAGTTAAAATTGATGGTTTTCTGTCAAGTGAATTTGTTTGTATCCAATTTAAACAGAAAAAATTTCATGCTAGATTTAGCATACGATCATGATTTGATTTCGTTATGGTTAGTATGCGGTGATCGTCAAATGATTTCATGAGTTTGGTTGTTACATATGCTATGTTATATAATTTTCAAAGCTGAAATACAACTCTGATCGTTTCCAATTTGGGAAGAACGACTCTGTTTTTTCGGAAACAATGCTTTCATTTAAGTCTGTGCAAATAATATTCACGCTCGAAATCGTGGAAGGGTTTTGATTCATAATAACTATGTTAAAACCTTAACTGTTCGATTCGCTCTTATTCTGATTGGATTATCCCATATCTCGAGTTGGTAAGATTGTTTTATGAGTCAGATTCGTATTATAATTGTTGCTTTGTTTGATTTGTAAAACGAAATGGTCAACCTAGATTATATCTATCAAATCCGGTTATAATTCGATCTTGTTCCCCCAATTTGCAATAACAAAAGATCGGATTTTTTTACGAATTCTGTTATGATTTCATTTGAATTGATTTGAGTGTTATCTTGAGTCGATCCACTTGTGGCATGAATCGTTTTCTATGTCAATACAATTATAATGATTTGAAAATGATCTTGCTGGATTCGATTGTATCTCCTGTTGATAAGGCAGCATAACAATTTGCCTACGATTTGTTTTGTTTATATCAATTTCAAATTGAAATCAAACGATTTCACAACTGTTGATTATGATTCTGTTCATTCGATTTTGGTGGTAACAAAAGAAACAGAGTACGCTTACCTCTATGATCATGTGATTGATCTTGATCCTGTTTGATTTCGAATGGTATAACCGTTTCAATTTCAATGATTCGTTTTCAAATAGCTATTGGATTTTAATTAAATTTAATTCTTTGAAAGATTTTCAATTGATTTTAATGTTGATTCTGTGTCTTATTTAGACCAGCTACAGAATCACAAGATTCTGTAGCTAGTCTATAGAATTAAATTTTTATCATTTTATTAATAAAAGATCCTTCTAACTTGTCCATTTTTTACCCTTTTCAGGTAAATTCGAATTGCATGAGATATGCTGGACAGTCTAGGGGATATTTGTGTGTTTAGTTTTATTGTAGGTTCCTAGTTTAAGTTGAACTTCGGATATCTTCCCAGATTTTATGTAACAGTTTTGATAACTTCCACAGGGAGGTTTTACCCTGTGGAGAACCTTTAAATACTTATTATTTTTTGTAATAAGGATCATCCTCACTTGTGGGAGAACTGGGATATGGATTTCTAATACAAACTAAGACAGAAGTTGATGTTCTGCTACAACTTTCACTTTTCATAATATCAATCTTTTGTTTCAAGTTTTTGCATGTAATTTGTAATCGATTATAGACTACTTTGGCTATCATAGTTTACTGCTGAATGATATGATTTAAATTAATGTGATCCATATCTGATTTCTTCCATTACATTAAAAATACAACAATTATTTTGTTCAGTTAATGAATGACATATTTCTCTTCTTCATCAATTGAATTATTTAGTATAAGTCTTTGCATACATGTTTATCTAACTGTGGAGATTTATAAATCATATGATTGTTGTGATTTTTATGTCTTGTTTGTCCTGTAATCACACTTGAAGAGCATTGCAGCTATCGTTTACGAGAATCTCTTGGACAATTCGGTGTGGGTTTCCTCCCTCCGATCAGCTAAGACAATCATCATGCACAGGACAAATCTGGAGCATTTCTCTAGGTCAGTTTGTGATTTATTTCTGCTAGTTTGTTTAGTATAATTTAAGTAGTTTAGTTAGATATATTGTTAATTAGGTTTGTAGTTAGAATTAGTATATTAGTTGTTTAGTTTAGTTAGTTTTTTGTTTTATTTTTGTTCTTAAAATTATAAAATCAACAAAAATATATTTCTCTGTCTCAGGGCAGAATATTAACGAGTTTTTCAGGGTTTGTTCAAATCTGTAAATTGTAGATATTGTACATTTTGTGAATAAGTTTTATTTCAATTAGTAGTTAGATAGTTAATTAGTTAGATTTAGCATAGTATTAGTTAGTTTAGTTTATTTCTTTTTAGTTAGATTAGTTATTGTAGATTAGTTTTCTTTTTGTTTCTTAGGACCTTAGATCAGCTAACGGAGCCGCTAAACCCATCAGGGTGGTTCATCCCAAACGGCTTGGGTTATTAGACAACCCCAGACTAGTTCCACTCTCTCAGTTGACGGACGGTCAATTTCGCCCGTCAACATCATGTCACCTTCATAAAGCTAGATATCTCTACTTTTGAGCCTCCACTATGTCTTCTCCTTGTCAGGTAAAGCCTTATTCTTTCCTTGAAGATCCTTGAGAGAAATAAATTCTTCCTTAGAAAATACCCCATCCTTGTTATTATCAAAAATTCATTTGATGCCTTCATCCACTTCTTTGAGCTCTTTCTTATTTTCTTAATCATAAATTTGAGACCACTCAGCTACTAACCCTTTTACCCTTTTCAAATTATTCATGAATTGTTTTGAATCATCTTTGTGTTTGTCAAATTGATTCCATTCCCTAATGAATAGCCCTCTAAATTCCTCTTCAGACAACAATGAATTATTAAACTTAAAAGGGGAACTAGGTTTCCTACCTTCATATTCCAATTACTTTTCCCCATAATTTTATTTATATTTAAGTTTAGATTCCCTCCAATTATGATGTTGTCCCCATTAAAAAACCCCAAATCCCTAAGCCCTTCCTAAAAAGGTTTTTTATCACTATAATAAAGGTTGTACAAGTTAATAATTTTATACACGTTCCCTAATTCTATAGACCCAACTTCAATATCAATACCTGCATTTAAGACATTGGAGGACATTGCAACTAGATTGGAATTCCACCTTAAGACTAACCCTCCTAAAAGTTCTTCAAAATCCACCAATTTTTTTTTCATTCTTTTAGAAAGGAAGACAAAATTTTTGTAGCTTTAGAGCCAGCACACACAATTTCTTGGAGAAGCAAGACATCTGGTTTGTAAATTACACAAATTCTTTTTAAGGCTTGTTGTTTTTGGGCACCCATGACCCCTCCAGAATTAATTGAGCAAATGATCATATGGAAATAAAATTATGGGTCTTCCCTACTCTAAACTCCCCACAAATGGTTAGTTACTTCCCTCCCTAACCTCTTTTTTAGCTTGAGACTTAGCCTTGGACCCTACATTGTGTTAGAATGGAAAGGTGTCTTGTAATCACCCTTGTTAAGATTGTGTCGGTGATCATAATGGATGCACAATTAGGGCCTATGAATCATGTATAATGGATACACAATTAGGGCCCATGAATCATGTATTAGGGAGAATTGTCTTAGGAGAGTTTTTTTCAATTGAGAAATCAATAGATCTCTTTTAACCAAAGTGAAATATCTTAACATAGTCCTCTAATGGTTTGTCCTTTCTAAGTCATTGGGAATAGTTAATCTCTTGAGTCTCCATATTTTCAATATTCAGTGTATTTCTCTATAAAAGGATTCTTCATAGTTTCCAATGTCTAAATATTATGTATATCTAGACCTATGAACCATTTGAGGGATATTTCCTTCAAAGTAGAGAGGAAAATTCTCGGCTGGGAATAATTATTATATTCATAAGTGTTGCAAAGGGATTCAAATTCAAGGATAAAAGTGTCTAGGACCTCAGTGATCATTCTATGAAATTGGGGAAGAGCTGCTAGATTTATTTTTTCATTCTTGCTTGTTTCCCTATCCCCAAATTCTTCGACACTTTCTTCAAATATTCATTTTGGACTATATTCAATGGTTATTAAATTACACTACTCCCATGGGGATTTTTTCTTCTCATGGCACAATCAAGGGGAAAGAAGTCAAGAGATAGGAGAAATAAGTCAAACCATTTCCTCTGGTCGTGTACCCTCCTCCAGTGAAAATCCATGTGCCCTCCTCCTCTGCAAATCCATGTTCCCTCCTTTGCAAATGACCGTTTCCTAGCCTCTGCAAATCATGTGCCCTCCTCCTCTGCAAATTGTGTGCCCTCCTCCTTTTCTCGTGCTCCAAATCTGTCCTCCTCTCCAAATCTATAGGATTGTGGTGGTGGTAGTGATCTGAAAATAGAAGGCTGACTTGTTATGCTATGCAAGCACCCTCTACCTCATGAAATAAATCTTAACATGACCTTGCTTCATGTGTTAAAACGTGCCATACTAGTTCATGTGTTAAGTTCTTGCTTGTTCTTGTCAATGATTATGTGTGAGGAAATGTTCTTTTACAAGGTTAAACATGTGTTATAACTCAATCTACAGCAATGTAAAATGCAGCAAATATCACAGTAAACTCACAACAAAACCAAGATGATAAAGGAGTTCACCCCTCTCTGGGATACATCTCCTTGAGCCTCCTTCAATGGACTTGGCTCTTTGGGATTAGTTGGAAAATGTTCTTTTACAAGCTGCTACTCAACTCCAATGGTTTTACAGACTGTACCATTGGGTTCAGAATACACAAAAACCCCAAAAATGACTGTTACAACTCTGAAAATGGACAATGGCTCATCCAACAATGACCTCTTCTACAAGTGACCTCCAAGCTTCCCTGAATGAGATTGAATGAGGCAAAAACACCTGTAAAAGTCCTCCAAAGGATATGAAACCTATCCCAATGTGTTCAGAACATAATAAACAGTCAGAAATGACTATTCAGTCACAGAAAATGAATATGTGCTCATCAGAGCAATGCCTCAAACAATGAGGACTTTAAGGTTCATGGAGCTTCCTCAAGCTTCAAATGTGAAAAACCTGCAAATGGGCTCTTCAAATGCCTGTGAAAATGGTTCCAATGGACTCAGAACGTCCAAAAAACCCTAGCTGGTCTTTTACAACTCCTCATTTGGCCAAAAATTGAAGAAGTTATGCATTCTCCATTTTTCTCCTTCAAGCCTGCTGTAACCTGTTCGCCATTTCGCACCTCTGCAAAGTCAACCTGGCTTCTGAGCGTTTTCCCGTGCAAAAACCCAGCACCAACGAGTGTCCTGCAAAATGCGTCAAAATGTCGAACCGTTAACGGGAATCCAGCCCCCAAGCTCGGAGGTGTTGGGCGCATGGGTGACCATATGGCCACGTCCCAGCGCATAAAGAGGCTCACCGTTCTTTGTGTAAATAGGTGCGTGACAAGTGGCGGCAAAATGAAACCGTTTGAAATAAACCCAAATTAAAATCCACGCCACAGTTACCACGCGGGTCGTGGTTTCAAACCCCACGCATACCAATCTAAATGTATAACAAATATAATGCACACTTTGGGTCCCGCGCGCATATACATTTACATGGTCATATGCTATGTGTCGCACGACCAAGGGCTTTGCTTGAATAACCACCACATATAACCAGGCTCCAATAAATAAATTCCCGCGCGATTTAAATGTGGTCGTATGGTTGAGTAATAGGACCACAGGCCGCCGTTTGGAACCCCGCGCGCAATACAATTGAACCATAGGTTAAAACAGAAATACAACCGTGTATAAAACTTTAATACTCCGCGCACCCATTTCTTTAACACACGGTCATGTGTGATGTACCATAGAACCGGGGGTCAACATGTTAACACCCCATGCGCATTTTAAACCAAGTGAATGGTCATGTGAAGCGGCGATACGACCGCGGGTTTAATTGAAATGCATTACCCCACGCGCGCATTGTAATATATACTGGTCATATGGCAACTCCGAAACCGAGGGCTGGGGCCAAGCCCCAGCCCTACCCCCGCGCCATTATACAGTAATGTAAATTCAAAACAATTTAAATCCGTTTCATGTACAAGGAACATGTTATGGTGCGTCGGCCAGATGGACAATGTTAAACCTTTGAGTCGTGGGTAGAGGTCCAGGGGTCGAACCCCACGGACCCAATAACATTTTGATAAACCAAAACAAACTGGACAAATACCAGGGTGCCATGTGGCAGCCCTTGATTGGGCTACGTGGCATGCATTCATTCGCCCAATTAATGCCACGTGTCTACATATAATTTGCCCAAATGTCAACCAATCAACGATTGCCACGCCAGCACGGTCGCCACGTCAGCTGTACGTCAACAGGCCACGCTGGATGCTGACGTCAGCATGTGCCACGTGTCACCCATCCAGTGGTGACACGTGTCACCTCAATATTGGTCAAACGTATGTTGAAAATCCCATAAATGCATGACACATGTCACGCCCAGGAGCCGCCACGTGTCCTATATGGACTGACACATCAGCACTGTACGGCCCTGCCACGTGGCAGTACGGCCTCCCCAGTCAGCACAAATTTTTGCCTGTTTGGCTCGGCGAACAGACCTCGATAACTTCTCCATATGGACTCTGTTTGCGAAAATAAATATGCCGCCGAAATCAGGAGAACGAGACAGACGCAATGGCACCGTTTTCGTTGCAACCCGAGAACTTTGAAAATTGAGCAAATTTTAGACCCCTGGTCCAGATTCTGATCAGGTAGTTTCTTGCATCTCTGCGTGCAAGTGAGCTGTTGGCCAGACTGTGGTGGTGAGTGCGTGCCCTCCTCCTCTCGTGCTTCAAATTCATCCTCCTCTCAAAATCTGTGGGACTGTGGTGGTGGTAGCTGCTTGTAGCTTTGCGCGTGAGTGATATAATGGACATACTATGGTGGTGAGTGGGTGTAGGTATACGCGTGAGTGGAGGATGTGCTTTGAAATGTTTTTTGTTTGTAATGATATGTTGTTTCG
>JASDQU010392983.1:63-10934 GCA_032191745.1 Picea mariana | reverse complement strand
GACTGACGTTTAGTTGATATATTTCAGTAGGCGATTTGTATTCCCACGCATGCACTGATATTATTCATAATATTGAGTTATTGGTCTTATCTGCTATTGCATGCGTCATTTTATGATTGTAATACCTTTGTTATGCTACATGAAACTATGAGAACCTACATGCAACAATAATAACCGACATGCAAACACTTTAAACAAGATCATCTACATCAAACCCTAAAACGCATCCAGAAACCCCCAGTGTATCAGATTTGCAGCGACTATCTTGATCATCTGGATCAGGGATATTTCATTCATTCCATTTTAGCATTTAACCATAACCATAAATGTTGCAACAACCAAGATCATAAGAAGAAGTACCATGCACAAAAACACAAGATGTATCCTGGGAAACCCTTCTCAACAAGGGAAGAAAACCCAGCCAAATCCTTTGCTATAATCCTTAAGAGAAAGACCTTTACCACCAAGATAAAACCTATCACACAAGAGGGTGCTTAAACCCTAGAAGACTAGCGCCCAAGAGAGGTACACACTTTTCCCAAGAAGGTGTACTTGCTGAAATTTCCAAACTCACTTGAAAGATATGTTTCCTTAATGGGGAATTTACCTTTAATTACACTAACCTGAGCCTGTCAACAGAAGTGTCTATTGGCACAGCAGGTTTGACCTCACTAGCTTATAATATAATTAATATTAACAAGATTAATTATCTTTTACATTAATTAGCAGTCACATTAAGGTGGGGCCGACCTGTACCCTTTACATTACAATTAAGGTTACAGGCAGGTCTGACTCTTGGAAAATATAGCAAAGGATCTGATACACCCACTAGTGCTCATCCGTTAGGGGCACATCCATAGAGATGTCCATATCTCTGGCTCACTGCATTACATAGAAGAACCAGATCTTCACATGTTCACCTGTGCTCGTCCACAGGCACGTCCACTCTACAGATCTTCTTTCCCATTGCCTCACACAGGAGAATCATTTGGAGTTTTCTCGTCAACTTTGCTGCTCAGAGGAGGCTAATTCTTCATTTCTGTTCACATGACGATGCACCCAACACTTTGGGATTTCACACGTTCACCTTGTGCTCAGCCACAGGCACGTCTAACTCAACAGATCTCCTTTCCCATTGGATAATCATTTGGAGTTCTTCTCAACTCTCTGAATGGAGGAGGTCATCTCTACATTCTAGGTTTGTCTCTGGCAGGAACCACGTACCCTTCTTAGGGGCTTTCTCTCAGGTTTGTAAGCTGAGAGAAAGACTCACATAGCTGCAATGATCCACATCTCACAGGTTTGTAAGCTGGAGAATGTCTCACATAGCTGCAATCATCAATACAACCCACTTAGTGTGTCCTTGGAGGCACAATGCCTAGGTATAAAGCCCACTGTCACCTCGATTTGAACCTCTTCCGTCTAGGCTTACTCCTAGGGAAGCCAAGGGGGGTAGACCCTAGTTACTATGTGAAATTAAGAGTTAATTCTAGGAGTTAATTTTAGTTGATTAAAGGTTTGGGGGATCTAGCCTATATGCAAAAGCAACAATGCAAAGTGCAAGATTAGATACACAAAAGAAGTCCTTTCCCTAAGTCCACTAAGACTAGTGCCTAAGATTGGGCAAGGGGTGAACTAAGTTTAAGGGAGTTTCGTTTTACAAAGATTGCAATAAAGATTACAAAAGCAAACTAGATACAAGAGTTGCAAAAGAAAGTAGATACAAATAAATGAAAGAAATAACTATCTACAAAGTTATAATGAAACTAAGTGATACAACAATGAAGATACAAGATATACAAATTATACAAGCAAAACAACTAACCAAGCAACTAACTTGTAAATGCCTTGAATGTGCAGGTAAAAGAGATATTGCTCACAAGAAGATACAACCACAACACATAAGCCAACTATCCCAAACAAGAGTGCCTCCAAGGGATGCACAACTCGAGGGGAAGTCTTCAATGGCATACACAACCACAAGCTCCAAGCAATGAAGAAACCTCCAAAGGATGCGCAACTTCAAGGATGGAGACTAATCACATCAAAAGATAACTTAAACTCAAAATTAAAGCATGAAAGCAGGCCTCCAAGGGCTAGAGTGCAACTTTTAAACCACTTAGTCCAATCCACAAAAGCTTAAAGTAACTTGCATGAAAGATGTAAAATCAAAATGCTTGCAAATGTGTACTAAAGCGTAATCCACATAAGATGTACCCAAATAGATCGCCCAAGGTTAAGTGGATTAGTTTTAGGATTACTTAGGTTGTTAAGTTAGAAGTGAATCCTAGACTAAGTGACAACCCGAGAACTCCCCTGCTTGTACCAAAAGAATTGTTGGGTGCTCAATAAGTGAGGCAAACAAGGCCACACCCTAGCTCCACAGGTCAATCCAGGAATAGAAGTACTCCACGGGGAGAACGCCAAGCCCCGTGAGATCGTCCCCGCTCTAGCACCCCCTGCTTCTTCCTTAAATCCCCTTTTTGTTGGAAAAGTTGGGATAGTAAATGGTGACCTGTTAAACTAGGTTGATTTTAGGCCCTATGAGACTAAGATAAATTGAGTTAGTTTAAGTTAGATTAAATTGAGTTAAGGTGATTGCAATGTAGTGTTTGTGTAAGGAGTGTGCTTGCAAGATAAACAAAGTACTTGAAAGATGCACTTGAAATGTAAAGTACTAGAAGAAAATTGCAAGAAAATTAGGTGCTTGAACTAAACCACAAGATCAAACAATGCTCATGAGATTGCAAGACATCAAAGTAAAAGTACTTGTAAATATTTAACCATTAAGCAATGTACTTGAAGAGTAAATGACTTGCAAGAAATTAAAATACTTGGAAAAGAAAATTGCAAGGAATGAAATGTGCTTGAATGTAAATAACTTGAAATAGCAAAGCACTCAAAGTAAAGATAACTTGCAATGAATAAGGGAAATCAAGATGAGTGAATTAAATCATTATGCCTCCATGGGCCTAAACTAGCACATAATTATTACCTCTTAGATTTAGATTAAGTTATACCATTAAGCATGTGAAAGAAAGCAAAACCATGTACTAATCTAGTCTTACGATTTTGGGAGTTGGCAAGGCCAAGCACACTTGAAGGTATAGGCAACCAATGATAAATTAAAAATGCTTGAAATGAAACTAAGCTAAACAACCTCAATCAAGTGCACAAGATGGAGGACAAAACCTTCCGGTTTCGTGCACAAGTGGGTGCAAGAAATTAAAACTAAAACTTGAAAGTAAGCCTAGCCTTTCAACCTTGTCCTAATGACAAGTGGGGCAAACAAATAAGAAATAAACTTTTTGAAAATAAATTCACTTCCTATCCTTATGGTTTTGGGCGTTGGCTTAGCCAAACGGTCACCAAGATATAGACAAACAATTAAATAAAAATGCAGAAAATTAAATACAAGAGAATTGCAAGCCCTATGGGACTCCCTTGGGCTTGCTTACAATGTATGGAAATAAGAAGAAGAAAGGGTATTGTGTTACCCAACTTTGGGAGGTTGTACTTGAGCTTTGTGTGGCCTCAAATGGCCTCTTGGACACCTCCTTGGTTACTAACCTACAAAAAACCAGCAAGCAAAAACTTGTTGGAAATGCTGCAAAAGTGACAAGAATGTTAAGAAAATTTTTGCTTTTTACACATAAATTTTTTGCAGAAAATTATAGCAATATATAATGATTGATGTGACCTATTCTATGTGTTTGATGTTGAGATTTGGGTACCTTGGAAAGTGGTTCCCTTGTGTTTGTGAGCTTCTAAACACACGAGGGAAGTACTTTATACCTTGTACTATGTACTTTGTGTCTAATTTCACTTTGACTTAGGAGATTTAAGTCAAAAGTGAAATTTGGTCATTTTAGCCTAAAGTGACAATTAATTCACAAAGTGGGTGAATTAATAGACATAAAGTGAAACTATGGAAACTTAAGTAAAGTGAGTTTTGGTTTGAGATTTAGTTGAGATGATCTCAACTCTATGGTGCGGACAACTTTGAAACAATTTTACCAAACCACCCATCTTTTAGGTTTCCTTATGCTTCCTAAAGGAGGGCGCAAGGGGCAAAGGAGAGTTTATCCACTTGTATGCTCACTTGAGGAGGAGCAAGAGGATGATAATGGTTTTATATGTTGAGGCTAGCTTGGGTGCTCCCTTCCATGGAGATAGGCAGTAGGCTTTGGGTCTCAGTTATTTAGTGGGGAGCTTCCGGTTCTGAGGAGGGCACACTTGAGGAGGAGGGCGCATCATCAGTGGGGAATACTTAGAGTTGTCAGATTGCAGTGAGGTCTGTTTCAGAGGGAGGCTACTCATTAGTATCAGAGTACTGTGGAGGGGTTTCCAGATCAGAGCTTCCAGTTGGCATCTGGCTTCATTTCAGTGGTCTTGGCAGCATTTCTGAGGGGCGCACCATGCTAGGGCGCACTTGCTTGGTTTGGACTTGTATTTCATCTTGAGACAAGCTACTATTGTAACAGGTTCATCTATATTTTGTACTTGCTGTATTCCAGCACCTATTCTCCTCATTTATAGATATATATTCCAAACTGGTTTTCCCCGGGGGGGTTTTATCCAGGGTCATGTTGACCAAAAATACTTGTGTCAATTTTATGCATGCTTAGAAGTGTAGATCAAAATTTTAAAGTTAAACATATAGAGGTAGTGTTATGTGTTTTGATGTATATTGCATGTGCTAACATTGGGTAAAGAAAAAACTTGCAAGGGCACCTCAAAAGGGCACTTAACCATCAAATATTGAGCAGAAAGTTTGGTGACTGTTTGCTGCCCTAAAAACAACAAGAAAAGACAACCACACAGTTGAAACTTAGAGCCATACTAAGGTCAAGGACAGACCTTAGATGGCAACCTCATAGGACCTCAGAAAAATCTACATGGTATCAGAGCCAATGATGGCTTAGACTTGCTGATTTTTGAACATTTTTGTGGGTAGTTTTGTGAGGTTTATATCAGATCTGTTGGCTGTTTTGAACAACAAGTTTACAGTCCAAAACAGTGAGTAAAATCAGATCTGAAGGTGCCTTTTAGTTAGTGCCAATTGGATAGTTCAGGGCATATTTTGGACAGCTTGTTTATAGAGTTTGTGGACAACTTGTGGGCAGATTTGTTGGGCTGATTTTTGACATTTGTGGACAACCTCTTTTCACACCTGCGTGGACTGGAGTGAGGCTGTAGTTTACGACCTCTTTTCACACCTAGTTGCTAGGAGTGAGGTCAGTGTTCGCTTGCCAATTTTCACACCTGTGTTGACAGGAGTGAGGCAACGTTCCTTTGCACTTGGAGCATCAGAGTGAGCGCAGTTTGGCAGACATGTCAGTATCTCAGATGCATGTGGAGGATAGGCTAGCCGGGGCTAGCAATTGGTCGCCTTGGAAGGCGAGGATTGTCTTTGTCTTAGAGGACCTCGAACTATGGGATATAGTTGAGGTGCCTATTCCGGTTCTTCCTGTCACTGACCCCGTCTTGTTGGTAGATTTCATGAAGAGGAACAAGGAAAAGAGGACCATTTGTGATGCAGTGAGGGATCATATTATTCCCCACTTGATTGGGAAGACTTATGCATATGAGATGTGGGCATCTCTATGCAAGTTGTATGAGAGCTCTAATGAGAACTGGAAGTTGGTTTTTCATGATCGACTGAGGGGCATTCGCATGCTCGAGGATGAGTTGGTTACTTCTTTCCTTGGTAGATACACCCAGATCAGAGACGAGCTTGGAGCCGTCGGAGAGGTGGTGGATCCCAACTCTATGGTGCGGACAACTTTGAACAATTTTACCAAACCATGGGGTCCATTTGTACGCGGCATTGTTGCCAGGGAGGTTATGCCTACATGGGAGAGGATGTGGGATGACTTCGTCCAGGAGGAGACTAGACTAGTGGCAGAGGCTTCTAGACAACGAAAACAATCAGTTCCGGGTGATGAGGACCTTGCTCTTTAGACAAAGGGCAAGAAGAAGACCGACCAGGGAGGTCGGCAGGGTCCCAAGTTTGGGGCCGCACCACAGGGAGAAGAGAGCAACAGTGGGTAGAAGAGAGACATGAGCACAGTGAGATGCTTTTCTTGTGGAGAGATGGGTCACTATGTAGGACAGTGTCCCAAGAAGAAGACGAAGCAGCAGGATGGGTCAGCAACGATAGCAGAGGAGATAGAGTTCAGTGAGAAGTTTGTGTGAGAGTGTGCATTCATGACTACTTTTTCTGCTGTTACACCATCCAACATTAGATGGGGAGATAGAGTTGAGGAGGACTGACTGACTCACAACAATGATTCAGAGGGAGATCAGACTCAGTGTCTTTGGACACCATCATCAGAGTGGGTGACTGGTCCACCTAGGATAGCTTCAGTTTCAGAGTCGTCGAGCAGACAAAGAGTTGGTGCTACATCTTCAGAGCATCAAAGGTTGATGAGGAGGACTAGCAGGGCACCACGGAGGCTTGAGCCTCACTTGGCTACATAGACAGGTAGATCAGGTTCTGGATCCACTTCAGGTGGAAGTTACTTGGCGAGAGGCCATGTTGATGAGTCTTGGTGAGATACCAAGAGAGTGACTCTTGGTGAGATGCCAAGAGTAGTGACCGTTGGCGAGATGCCAGGAGGTGGAAATTCTTGGTGGGAGACCAAGGTGTAGATCTTTGGTGTGATGCCGAGATCTAGGTGATCTTGGATAGGTGGAGAGACAATTCCAGTTATAGATCACGCAGATTGAGCAGATCTGTGACATAGACTACTTTCAGTGATCAGGGTACAACCATACTCACTGAGTATATGCCAAGGGGCAACCATGTCCACTATAGGGATGATATTGGTGGTGACGGGCACTTTCCTCGGTAAGAGGGAGTGTTGAGATTTGGGTACCTTGGAAAGTGGTTCCCTTGTGTTTGTGAGCTTCTAAACACATGAGGGAAGTACTTTGTACCTTGTACTATGTACTTTGTGTCTAATTTCACTTTGACTTGGGGGATTTAAGTCAAAAGTGAAATTTGGTCATTTTAGCCAAAAGTGACAATTAATTCACAAAGTGGGTGAATTAATAGACATAAAGTGAAACTATGGACACTTAAGTAAAGTGGATTTTGGTTTGAGATTTAGTTGAGATTATCTCAACCATTGATTAGGGATGAGATGAGATGATCTCATCCACCCATCTTTTAGGTTTCCTTATGCTTCCTAAAGGAGGGCGCAAGGGGCAAAGGAGAGTTTATTCACTTGTATGCTCACTTGAGGAGAAGTAGGAGGAGCAAGAGGATGAGAATGGTTTCATATGTTGAGGCTAGCTTGGGCGCTCCCTTCCATGGAGATAGCCAACAGACTTTGGGTATTAGTTATTTAGTGGGGAGCTTCCAATTTTGAGGAGGGTGCATCATCAGTGGGGAGTACTTAGAGTTTTCAGATTGTAGTGAGGTCTGTTTCAGAGGGAGGCTACTCATCAGTATCAGAGTACTATGGAGGGGTTTCCAGATTAGAGCTTCTAGTTGGCATCTGACTTCATTTCAGTGGTCTTGGCAGCATTTCTGAGGGGTGCACCATGCATGGGCGCACTTGCTTGGTTTGGACTTGTATTTCATCTTGACACAAGCTGCTATTGTAACAGGTTCATCTGTATTTTGTACTTGCTGTATTCCACCACCTATTCTCCTCATTTATAGACATATATTCCAAATTGGTTTTCCCTGGGGGGGGTTTATCCAGGGTGATGTTGACCAAAAACACCTGTGTCAATTTTATGCATGCTTAGAAGTGTAGATCTGTTGAAATAATGTAACTGCAAAATGTATTCTAATTATTATTGTGGTATTATTCATTAGATCAATCCCCTATTGTGGATTGATCATGTCGGCTATTGTAAAAGACCAAATCCCCTTTTGCGGATTGGTTAAATATAATTGTAATAGGCAGAATAAGAAGTCGGCCCCAGAATATATTAAAGAGGCCCCATAATATATCAAAGGTGGTTATAACCACCTAGAAGAAGAAGTCGGCCTTGCTAGTGAAGAGACACTTCCACACGTGCCATAATTGTATAAATAAGGAGGCTAGTGCTTTACTTAGACATACNAGAGAGAGAGAGAGAGAGAGAGAGAGAGAGAGAGAGAGAGAGAGGCGCATTCTTGGGAGAGGACTTTCTATATTTGTTTGAGTTATCTCTTGGCATTGTATTGACTATCTATAATAAGGAAGTTTTGCTGGGTTTTCTCACCCATGAGGGTTTCCCAGGATAAATGATGTGTCTCTTGTGATTGTGTATTTATTAGTGATCCTATCTTATGCTATTGTTATCTAGTGAAATGCAAAGAACTCTAATAATAGCTTAAA
Source organism: Picea mariana (assembly GCA_032191745.1). Classification (NCBI taxonomy): domain Eukaryota; kingdom Viridiplantae; phylum Streptophyta; class Pinopsida; order Pinales; family Pinaceae; genus Picea; species Picea mariana. The sequence continues at coordinate 2,595 of JASDQU010392983.1, read as the reverse complement.
CCTTAACATGGTATCAAAGCTAAGCTAAAGAGAGCGTCTATCACAAGAGAAAGTGAAAAACGTCACTGTTGCCGTACATGCAAATTAGGGCTTTTTATTGAAAAAGTATTTCAGCCCCAAAACCATCTAGAAAAGTGCGCCCTTCCTCAAGGATCACTTTGGCATCCTCAACGCAAATTTTCAGTGGCTAGATCTCTTGGAAAGTGAAACCCTAGTTTTCACAAAGTACCAGAAAACTAGAGTACCAGAAGTACCAGAGTACCAAAAGTATCAGAAGCACCAGTCCAGAAATCCACTGGTCAAGTTTGATGGGGTAAAAGTTGGATTTTCAGAAATCTGATTGCACCAGCTTACTCGCCTCAGCTCAGCGCATCTATCCCCTGGATCAAAATTTCAAAATTTGAAGTTTGAAAAATTAGGGTTTCCTCATAAAACCCTAAGTTGCAGTTGCAGTTGCAGTTGTAGTTGTAGTCTCAGAACCAGTTGCAGTATCAGTTGCAGTTGCAGCCGTAGTACTAGTTGCAGTCACCCTTGAAGTTCTTAAGAGTTGGTGATCATTACCGCTGCTACCAGATGGTGCCTCTACCTGCAAGTGCCATCAGAGGTATGTACTCACACATGTTTAAACGACTAAGCTTTAAAGGGTATTTGCAGGAGAAGGGATCTCTTGCCATAGATCCAAAAGGATCTCAAGATCCAACACATTCAGAGGAATAATGCAACCCAGGTGTGATTATTCTTGTTATGACATTATTTTGATCAGTGTTGCATGTTGTAACTATGACCATCATTCTAACCTTTGATCAAATTCTGAGTCAAGGTATTAGATGGATTAAAAGTTGAGATCATAGAGTTTATTCTCTAACCCAACCTTCTGTCAAGATAGCATATTGTTTTAGTACAAAAGACAGGTTGAAGAAAGCACTCATCATCTTGAGTGAAGGAAACTTGGAAGAAAAACAAGCACACTCATTCTTGAGGACAAGGCTCCAGGTTTGATTAATCAAGTTGATAAGATTCAAAGGCACACATGACAAATTGATGACTACCCCTTTACAAGTAACCACTATAGTTGAGATAACAGTCTTTGTAAAGTATTATACTTGGTAGCATGTGAGCATATAGATGTAAATACTTAATGTAATCATTTGCTTGATACAACTAACACCTCCTCTAGGAGAAACCTCGTGTGTTAGTTCCAGGTTGCCATGGAGGAATGTTCGATCACAACACTATAAGAGTGTTGACCTCATTTCGTAGTGTATCTCTTAATTTTGATCGTTGCTTCATACAAGCCACGAATGATAGCTCTAAAGGAGCTATTGTGATGATTATTCGTGCTATTTCTTTATCTATTATTATCAAAAGGATATTATTCTTGCTTGTTGTTTTGTTGACCTTCTTTCAGGTCACAGGTGATAACCTTGAGAAAGCTATAGTGAAGGTTGCAGAAGGCAACATATTATGTGAGACTTGAAGCAGACTATGTACATGACCATATACACTCTTTCACCAAAGAAGATGAAGAAGAAGCTATCTCTTGAGATTCAAAGTATCTCATATGAAGATTGATTGAAAGGAGCAGAAGGATCCAAAGATGACTGAACATTAGAACGGGAAGCAAACCTCGTTTGAAGCCTGACTCAGTGTTTCATATTTAGACTTGGTATGCAACACCAAGTATACCCTGTAAGAGATCAACAGGGATGTGACCTTTGATGAAGATGCAGCGCTCAAGAAATCAAGAAGATGCCATATTGAAGAAGTATATGAAGAGGAACTGTAGCTCCCAGAGTTGCAGAATCAGTGAGGAAGGTTCCCAGAGTTGCAGAACCAGCGAGGGAAGTCGTAACTTCCCCTGATGAGGAAATTCTAGAAGATCGTGACATAGTAGAATTTCAAGAACCTCCTTAGATGACGATCTCCCATAAGAGAAAGCCAGCTTGGGCTATAGAGCTTATTCAAGATGGAGAGAAGTATGGTGTTCCCGAAGGAACCACGAGACAGGTGAAGAGACCTAAGCCATTCTCCAGCTATATGGCTTTGATGTGTGATCTCCTAGAAAATGAGCCTACTTGCTTTGAAGAAGCCATTCAGAAGAAAGAATGGGCAGATGCCATGACAGAGGAATACCAATCTATAATAAAGAATGATGTATGGGAAATAGTTCCCAGACCGAAGAGTAAGGATGTGGTATCTTGCAAATGGCTCTTCAAAATAAAACATGCTGTTGATGGAAGTATTGAGAAGTATAAAGCAAGATTTGTCGCTCGTGGCTTTTCTCAAAAGGAAGGCATTGACTATGAAGAGACACTCGCTCTTATCGCCAGATACACTTCGATCAGAACCATCATAGCCTGTAATGTCCCATTTCCCTTAGGCAGTTGGGATACCGTGGTGGTTTATCCATTTTCCCGTAAACCATTAAACGGACAAGCTAGGGAAATAACATTAATAAAGTCACTTCTGAGTTATAAAGCAAAACTTAGGGAAAGTGAGTTATTAATGTTAAACCCCTCTTTGAGGGTATTT